>CAUYQV010093024.1:0-18755 GCA_963574575.1 Galagoides demidoff | reverse complement strand
GCCTTAGCCGATTGAGCCACAGGCGCCGAGCCTGTATGTCATTTTTTAATGCGTGTGCTCAGACATTATTCTGAGTAAGGATATGCCAATTCCCAATGGGTTCTATTCATTTCCATTTTATTTCTTCAACTAATAATATATTGGCTCTTTGTTCTTGGTGGTGGTTGTATGAGGGAATAGTTGCATGCTTTACGATCACTGATTAATTCTAATATTTTGAAATATTTAGGCATTTTGTTAATCCTTCCTTTTTCACTCTCGAAACAAACTAGTGTCATCAGGAAACTAAAGTAACTGAAACCCTAGGCAATTATGCTATTATTATTACATATTTATCTCAAACATTATAGGTTACTTTTATTAAGTGAGTCAGACTTCATGGTAAATACATTAAAATTTCATTTAAAAGTACTAATAAATTCAATGTAGATTTTTTTCCTTTGTATATTTCCTATAATGAAAAATATAAAAGACTATTTTTATAGAACATATTGAGGGTCACAAAGTGCTTTAAGAACCCAGAGGATGGTTGAATTAATTAGGGGTTGCATTTCAAAGATGTATTAAGGTGTGGAAAGAAAAGAAAATTAATGAATTTTTATTGAGTAGATAACATTTTGTACTGACTTTGCATGGTAGAATGTGGAGGATTTTTAATGCAGTTTCCCCTCCCCACCCTGCTCCCATGGATTAGGTTCCATGGCGAAACCACACTCTATCAAACAGATATGGTGTAGCTTCTACTTTTTTCTGAGTAGCAGAGTTCAGGTTCCTGTAAAGCTGCACCATTATCCAATAACCCAGTCACATTTTTCTGCAGGAACCAGAGCACCTCAGCCTCTTCGTGCTGCAGTGTCTGCCTCAAATATCCCCCTTTTTTGGTACCAAACAAAACCCTATGTAGTTCTGGGTGGACTGTGATGTCTTCTGCCCCCAGGCTGTGAGTACAGAAGACAAACTTCTGCTGACTTCCTCTGTCCCTTTGGTTGATGTGTGTTCAAATGTCCACATACCCATCCCGAACTGATGACACGTCAAGAGAGCATGATGACTGTGTGACATAATGTACACAGTAAGTAGCAACATTTAGCCACTCCACAATTTATGTGTACTTCAGAACATCGTAGTAATATAAGGTAAATATAATTTTATCTGTCAACTGAAAAAGAAACAAAAATAGAAATGTGTATTATAGAACTTATGTAAGTTTGCATTCAGAGAAGTTATAAGCAAGAGAATGGAATAAAAATAGAATTCTAGACTAATGGTAAGCCTAAACTGAGTATGGGGAAAATATTTATTTATTTAATTTTCTTTCATTTTTAATTTTATTTAATTGTTTAAAGACAGAGTTTTGTCCTCTTGCCTGGGCTGACTGCAGCAGTGTGATCACAGCTTACTGGAACCTCACACTCCTGGGCATATGTCATATTCCTGCCTCAGCCTTCTGAGCTTCCTGAGTAGCTAGGCACATACCGGCATGCTCCCAGCTAATTGTTTTTATTTCTTAAGAGATGGGGTTTCTGTATGTTGCTCAGGCTTTTCTCAAACTCCTAGCCTCAAATGATCCCCCTGCTTTGGTCCCCCAAAGTTCTGAGATGATACAGGTGAGCCACTATACCCAGATTAAAGATTTTTGTTGATGGAAACATACTATGTGAGAATATACTAAAGACTCGGTTCTGCATGTTTGTGTCTCCCCAAGACACATATGTCAAGACCTAATCACTTTTGACATGATGGTATTAAAAGACAGGGTCTCTGGGAGGTGTTTAGGGCCTGAGGGTGGAGCCCTAGTGAATAGAATTAGTGTGCTTATAAAAACGTTCCCGGGTAACTGCCTTGCCCCTTTTGCTCTGTACAAACTCACCTAGACAATGCTGTTTATGAACCAAAAAGCAGGTCCAGACACTGAGTCCTCTGGCACCTTGATCTTACATTTCCCAGCTTCCAGAACTGAGAAATAAATGTATGTTGTTCATAAGCTACCCAATGTATGGAATTTTGTTACAGAAGTGTGAATGGACTGAGATACTATGTGAGAAAAACACTATAGGATAAAAATATATTAAAAGGTCAGAGAAGAAAAAAAAAATGACACATTTTAAAAGATGAAAGAAGTTCAATATTTTTTATGAGATATACCAGATAGAAAATGCACTGGAATCTGGAAGATTCCAGAAATATTGTAGGTCCTGAATAATTTTGTTTTAATTTTATTAAGGAATTTGAACATAATTCTAAATGTACTGAATCCCACTAAAAGGATGTAGTATTGTCAAATAATTGCTGGAATATGCTCCTTAAAATTTGAAGAGTTGAAAGAAGCAAGAAAATTGAAAGAAGGCACACAGATAACGCCCATGTGACTCTGCTGGTGATGTTTATTGTGACCCTGTGGTTTAGGTGTTATCCTAGGTACACACTGGATAGTAAAATCTAACTGCACAAGGACATGGAAAGGTCATACCAATATCCTCCTTCTCCTTGGATTTAGCAATAACTGGTGATTCTTAACTCTACCATTCTTCACTGTAATGTGTACAAAAAGTTAATTTTCAAATTCTAGAATTCCTATAACATTTATAGTCAGCAACCAAAATTCTGTAACCTCACTCTCTTTTTTATTTACTTTATTAAAATCTCCCATTAATATCAGCTCATGAGTTCTTATTTTTGAGTGGTTTATTACTGTCCAAGTTATTGTGATGTTACATGTTCCCCAGGTTTGAATTATGGAAGCCACTTCTAACTAGTTCCTATGCATTCTTCAAACATCCATTTTTTTTTTGGCAGTTTTTGGCCAGGGCTGGGTTTGAACCCGCCACCTCTGGCATGTGGGGCCGGCACCCTACTCCTTTGAGCCACAGGCACAGCCTAAACATCATTTTTTTAGTGAATTCTCTTATTTCTGGAATAAATAATGTTCCAGAATTTTTCTTTCTCTCCTGATTCCAGCATCAAGGGCCCGTTCTCAGAAAGAACTAAGAAATATATATTATATATAATATAATAACTATATAACTAAGAAATATATATTATATATAATAGTCCTTTTGCATTGCTATAAAGAAATACATGAGACTGGGACATTTTTAAAGAAGGGGGCTTTTTTGGTTTATGGGTTCTCTAAATGGTACAAGAAGCATGGTGCTGGCATCTGCTTGGCTTCCGGTGAGGGCCTCAGGAAGCTTCTACTTATAACAGAAGGCAAGGGAGCCAGAGGAACACAAGGCAAGAGAGGGAACAAGAGAGGAGGTGCCGTGCTCTTTTAAATAACCAGCTATCTTGGGAACTAATTACTGTGGGGAGGGCCCCAAGCCATTCAAAAGGGAGCATCCTTATGTCCCAAAAACTTCCAAACTATGTTACTATGCATATATGTTTTCATATGTATAATTCTACTAATAAAAATTTACACACACACGTGTGGTGCACACGCCCATGTCCACAACACTGTGTCTTGCCTTCCCCTTCGCTATTTTATTTCCTTTCTTCCACCTTGTGAACCTGCCTTCATAGGTCAGAACCTCCAAAATAATTTCAGAATTGCTTTACCCCTACAACTACAACAAATAAGAAAAATATTTCAGAATTTGATTACAGTGTTACTCTTCCATAATCATAAGATGTTTTTAGAAAACTGGTTTACTATACTTATTTTCAAATAACTTCATGAAGTGATATAGAAGAGAATCCCTTCTCCATAATTATTTAGTATTCATGACCCAAATATTAAGAGATTTTGTGTTCTCACAAATTATGTTCCTTCTCAGATGAAGAACACTCAGTATTACAATAGGGTCAACTAACAATAAAATAACGTTTTTTCATTCTTTATAGAGGAGAGAATGCTTTGGTTAAAAATGGAAGTCATTAACTTAATGGCACCTAGAACAAATGGCGTTTGCCATGTATTTTAATATAGTTTATTCAAGATTTGTTTAATACATAATTTGTATAGTTCCATTGCAGGTAATAACAAAGATCATATTCATTGCCTTTGCAGAATACAGAAACAAATCATATACAAGAAAAAACACCTATAGTTAAGTAGAAATATTAATAGCTTAAAACAGTCAAACAAACATTTATAGTTACCTAATTGTCTTTAATAAATTCTGTTTCTTGTCTGCTTTATTTGACCTACTGGAATTTTATTGCAGCTTATTATGTCCCCTTCATTTGTAGGATTCACTATTTTGCCAGTCTGCTAATTTATTTGCTTAAATGAGGTTCATAATCTAAAACAAACACTTTACAAACCTTATTGTGATAATTATAGATTCATATGCAATTATAAAAAACAATACAGAGATTTCTGTACGTTTTCTAAGTTTCTCCCAATGACAACATTTTGTGCAATTATAGTATATCATAAGCAGGTTATTGCCATTGATGAAATCCACTGCTCTTATGCTTTTTCAGTTTCACAGTGCACATTGGTTGTGTGGGTGTTTTAGAATATGAGTGTGCGTGTTGGTGTTGGTTGACTTTTGTCTCCTGTGTGGGTTTCTGTATCTGCTGCAGCTGAGATTCTAGTAGCACAGTTCCAACACCACGAGGTCCCCTCTTGTTAAGGATCTGCAGCTGTCTCCACATCATCCTCATGCCCTGGACACCTAGGTCCCCAACCACTGGAAATAACTAATTTCTCCTCCAGTTTTATAATTTAGTCATTTTAAGAATGCAACAAAAATAATATCATGCATTATATAACCATTAGGGATTGACTTTTTCATTCAGCATAAATCCTTAGAGATTCATTAAATCTGTTGCGTGTGCCAATAGATTGTTCCTTTTTATTTTTGAGCAGTATTCTATAGTATGAATACGTGATTTGCTTAACTATTTGGTGATTGAAGGACACGAATTCTGTTTTGTTTTTCAGTTTTAGGCTATGTTGAATATATTTTCTATGAACAATTGTGTTTAAGTTTTTATGTAAACCTATGTGTTTTCTAAGACAAAGTGCTCACATTTCTGTGTTACGTGGTAATTGTCTGTTCAGTTTTATTCAGACTGTTTTTCAGAGAGACAGTACCATTTTACACTCAACAATGTACCAAGGATCTAAATTTTGTACCTCGCAAGCATTTGGTATTGACAGTACTTTTTTATCTTAGACCTTATGACTGATGTGTTGTAATATTCTTTTTGGTTTTAATTTGCATTGCCTGAGTGATGACAACACTGAAGGTTTTTTCACATGCTCACTTGACATCTGCATGCCATCTTAGTGAAGCGTCGGTTCTTTTAAACCTTTCTAGTAATTTTTTTAAGTTTTACTATTGTTTTACTATCCTGGAACTAGTCCTTCTTAAGATATGTCATTTGTGAATGTTTTCTATAACTTTTTAGATTATCTGTTTATTTTTTTTCCCTGGGGAACCATACTTTATTCAGACATTTTTAAATTTTTATTGTTTGGGATTCATTGAGGGAACAAAGAATTAGGTTACATTGTATATGTTAGAGAAAGTCCCTCTTATAATTGTGTCCCAGCCCAAAGAGTTGTTCCATACACCGTGACCCCCCCAACCCTCCCTCCTCCCATCTCTTTTCATGCTTATCACATGGCTTTCATGGAGCAAAAGACTTTAGTTTTGAGGAGGTCAACTTTATTCCCTTTATGAATCATACTTCCAGTGTCAGGTAGGAACACTTTGCCTAGCCCTAAACTAGGAAGGTATTGTCTAAGGATTTTTTTTCTGAAATTTTATGGTTTTACATTATGTATTTAAATCTATGATTTTCAATCAACTATTTGTATAAGATATTAAGTGTGGGTCAAGTTTTATTTTTCCCCCTTTAGATATAAAATTGCTCCCATACTTATTCATCGGAAAGACTATTCTTTCTTCATTGAACTCTTTCTGTGTCTCTGTAAGGAAATGTGGATTGTGTGTGTGGATTTATTTCTGGGTTTTCTGTGCAGTTCCATCCATCTATGGAATACCACAATGTCTTGTTAGTACAGCTATGTAACAAGCATCGCTCGCTACATGCTAATGTAGAGTGATTCCCCCCACTCTTTTATTCTCTGCCAAGACTTTTTGAAAGAGAACCTATGACTTTTCAGACATATTCATCTATGAAAGACTTGATGAGATTTTCATAAAAATTGTATTAAACCTACAGGTGAGTTTGGAAAAATTCATACTTTTACCATCTTGAAGCTCCCAATCCACGGACATGGTATGTTTCTCATTTTTTAAAATTATTTCCTCATCAGCATTTGGTGTTATATTTCAACAGTATTTTTTTACTGTCAGCACACCAACCCTGTACATATGAAGCTGGATGATTAAGTTCAAAACCGCATCCAGTAAAAGTGCTACGTACCTCTCTGCTAAATATCGCTAGGGTCACCTTTGAAGTACTCTCCTGTGGAAGCTCTGTATCTATGCCGGTGCCTTATCCACCCTTGTAAGCCATATTGGAGCTCTTTTTCTGGAATGACCATTACAGCTGCCTTTGTATGAAGTCTGGCAAGTTCATGAACTCATTCTACAAAATGTGCTACATACCTCATTAATGAGTATCACTGTGGACAACAGATGCTCAAGGGGAGTTCTTCAAAGGTGAGTATAGTGATATTTAGCAATGAGATCTGTGGCACCTTTTCTAGGATGAGTTCATAAACTCAATTATCCAGCCTTGTATTATGTGCTTACCCAAATATTTCATCACCTTTGAAATGACTGTAATAGTATTGTGTTTTTAATTTCAGTTTTGGCATGTTCACTGTGAGAATACAGTAATATGTTTGATTTGGAGGTGTGGTTTAGTATACTGAGACTCTGCTAAAATCACTGAGTTTATTTTTGTAGATTTCTCCTGTTATAGACATCTTGTCATATACAAAATATACAGTTTTATTTCTTCCTTTTAAATATGTACGTCTTTTTCTCCATATCTAATAAAGCAATTAGAATTCTTTACTATAAGGAATAAAATCTGGCTAGTGAGAGCTGGCATCCTGGCCTTTTTCTTCATCTTGAAAAACATTCAATGATTCACCATTAAGCATTACTTTCCCTAAAATGATTTCTTTTGTAGATGCTTTCAAACAAATGAAGCTAATCTTTCTTCATTCCTAACTTGCTGAGAGTTTTTATCACAAATAGGTGCTAGGTTTTATCAACTGCTTTCTTATAGCAATTAATATGCTCGTATGTTTTTTACGATGCTGATATAATGGATTTTATTGATGAATTTTTGTATGCTAACCTGGCCTTATATTTCAAACAAATCTTAATTCTTTATAATGTGTAATTATTTCATATATTATTGAACTTATTGGTAATATTTTGCTGAAAAATGTTATGTTTAAGCTTATGGAAGATATTGGTCTTCAGTTTTGTATTTTGTACTCTTTTCACCAAGTTTTGGCATGTAGTAAATGCTGTACTATCTTCTTAAGGAGCGTGTGTAAAATTATTCTCAATTTTTACGTAGATAATGGATATCAGTTATCTGCAATCAGATAACTGATTTCTCTAGTGAAAACATTTTAACCTGTAGATCTTTCCTTTTGGAGGGAGAGGGTGGAGTGGATTTTTTAAATAGCAAACTCACTTTTAAATGGTTACAAGGCATTTTATCCATTTTATCCATTTAGTCATTTTATCCATTTCATTTTGGCTGAGTTTTGTTACCTTATGGTTTTTAAGGAATTGGTGCATTTGTTGTAATTTTCAGACTTATAAGTGGAGAATCATTCACATTAGGTACTTACGTTCCATTTATTAGGAAACCTTCAGAGTCACAGTGATACCTTTTTTTTAGTTCATAATTTAGGCAATCTGTGTTTTTTCACTTGATGTTTGTCATTTGTTCTTTGTTGCTGTGTGTTTGTCATACTTCCTGGAGGTTGTCAGTTTTACTGACTTTTTTTCACCGCTTATCTTTTTATTTCTTTTCTCAATTGCTTTTTCATTTTCAATTCCCTTAAATTCCCTTTTTTCTGCTTACTTTGTTTTTTTTTCCCCCTGATTTCTTAAAGTAAGAACTTAAGTTCTTGATTTGAAAACTCATCACATTTCTATTTGTAATCCTTCAGTACCATAAAGTTCTCACTTGGCACTGCTTTAGATAAATCTCACACATTTTCATATGTCTTGTTTTGATTTTCATTCAGATCTACTTTTTTAGTTTGCATTAAAACTTTTCCTATGACCTATGAATTATTTAAAAGTGTGTTTCTTAACTCCCATGAAGTTAAAAATTCCTTTTGTCTTTGTGTTATTGATTTATAGTTTGATTCCATTACCATCAGGAAGGACACTTTGTATACAGTAAATGATTTCAGATTTCTTTTATGAGATTTGTTTTATGGCCAAGTATATGTTCTATATTGTTGAATATTTCAAGATGAATTTATTTCATATAATCATTTGTTCCTTAGTATCACAAAACTGGGTGTCATAAGATGCCAAAAATGTATCGTCTCTGAGTTCTCTGGGCTAAAAGTCTAAAATGAAGATTGGCAGAACCGTGTTTCTTTAAACCTAGTAAGAGAACTAAAGACATTTTAACAATGTTAATTCTTCCCAGCCATGAGCATGGTATGTTCTTTAATTTGGTAATGTCTTCTGCTATTTCTTTTCTCAAAGTTTCATAGTTCTCTCTGTAGAGATCCTTCATATTCTTCGTTAGGGATACTCCCTGATAGTTCATTTTCTTTGAAGCTACTGTCCTTGATTTGATTCTCAGCTTGACTGTTATTGATGTATATGAAGAATACTGATTTGTGGACTTTAGCTTTATATCCTGGACATTTTTATATTTCTTAATCATTTCTAGGAGTCTTGTGGTTGAGTCCCTGGGTTTCCTTAGTGTAAGATCATATCATCAGCAAAGAGCAAAAGTTTGACCCCTCTATCCCCATTTTAATACCTGTGTTGTTACCCTTCTCTTGCCAGATTGCATTGGCGAGGACTTCTAGCACTGTGTTGAATATAGGGGCAGTACTGGACATCCTTATCGAGGTCCAGGTATAAATGGAAATGCTTTCAGTTTTACTCCATTTAGTATGATATTGGCTGTGGGTTGGTTGGAGATGGCTTCTATCAGTTTAAGAAAAGTCCCAACTATGCCTATTTTCTTAGGTGTTCTTCTCTGAAAAGAATGACGAATTTTTTTTCTGCACCTATTAAGAGTTGCACCTTTTTAAAAAATTATTTGATAGCTGTATACATTAATGCAAACATAAAAAAGAAAAAGGAGAGTTGCACCTATATGGAGTTGTTTGGCTTCTACTTATGCAATAAATTATGTTTGCAGATTTGTGTTACCCAGAAGGAAAACAAAATCATTTTACCAAAAGGACAGCTCTACTATAATGTTTATCACAGCTTATCATGTTTGCTCATCAACTCATGAATGACTAAATAAACTATAGCATATGTATTCCATGGAATACTCTGCAGCCATAAAAGACAGAGACTTTACATCTTTTGTATTTACCTGGATGGATTTGGAGAGCATTCTCCTCAGTAAAGTATAAAAATAATGGAAAATCAATTATCCAATATACTCAAAACCAGTAGATGAACAACCATATACCCACAGGAGAGAAAAACACAAATACATTCAAGGGAGGTGGGAGAGAGGGGACATGGGCGAGGGATTGGTAAGCTCTTACCTAACAGACACAATGTAAGGGTGTTTGGCACCACTCCTGGGTGAAAGGCTCAACTCCAGCTTGGACTTTACCTAACAGACACAAGGTAACCTAATCATCTGTCTCCTTAGATTAGTCTGAAATAAATTAAAAAATTAAAAACAATAAAACCAGTGAGATAATTCTTTCTTGTCTCTTCTCACATTCTGGTGAATTGTCTGCAATCTTTAGCCTTCTCTGATTTGTGGATACATCGCTCCTATTCTTTGTCTTCATGTGGCCTTCTCTGTGTGCTCCTCCTATGCTCCTCCTTCTCTTCCAACATCACCAATCATTGTAGATTAAGGACCCATCCTATACCAGTATGACCTCCTATTAACTAATTTTACCTGCGATGACCCTATTTCCAAATAAAGTCATATTCTGAGATACTAGAGGTTAATGCCTCAACACCTAATTTTTTTAATTTGTGGAATTAAAGTTTGAGGGCATCACATTTTAGCCCATAGTACATGGGCTCTTGAAGAAAGTACTGTTACTAAAAGGAGTTTTTTACATATGTCAGGTAGATTCTATTTTTTGATGATGTGATTTTACTATTCTATGTCCTTATGAATTTCTATATATGCTGTTCTAGCCATTGCTGATAGAGGGTTGGAGAAGTCTCCCCATTGGAACTGTAGATTTGTCTATTTCTCTTTTGATTCTGTCAGCTTTTGGTTCATGTATTCTCTAGACGCTGTTTTTGCATGTACGTTTGGCCTTTCTGATGCATTGATCCTTTTATCCTTATGTATTATACTGCCTTATCAATTGTAATTTTCTTTATTTGAATTCAAATTTAGTAAATATTAATATAACCAGTCTTACATATGAATAAATAACATTTCCACTTTCATTTTTTCATTTCTAAAGTTCCATTGCCATTAAATTTGAAGTGAAATCTTGGCAGCAACATAGAGTTTAGTCACTTGTAAAAAACCACTTGTTCTGCCATTCTCCATCACTTGATTAATGTATTTAGACCATTTAGTTTTAAAATAAACATTGGCATATTAGACTTTATACCTGCCATTTTCACTTTTATATTAATATTTGTTTCCACTGGATCGCATACTCCTGTTTCTCTTACTTTCCTAACGGTTACTTGAATATTTATGTATTTATTTTAGGATCTTCTCTTGATTTGTTTATTGTGTTTTTGAGTACAGTTGATTTTCCATATTTGTGAGTTCTGGTCTATGGATTCAGTCAACCATGGATGGAAAAGTTGTGTCTGTTCCAAACATGTACTGAATTTTTTCCTTGTTGTTATTCTCAAACATTTAAAAACTATTTATATAGTATTTACATCATATTATATATTATAAGTAATTTAAAGATAATTTAAATTACAAGAGAAGATGTGAGTAGGTTTATGAAAATACATGTACTATGTTATTGTATACTAGGTAATTGAGGGTGTGAAGATTGTGGCATCTGAAGGAGGTACTGGAACCCATCACCCATGGATACCAAGGGACTACTGTGCAGCTTTCATAGTGCTGTCTATGAGTTGAGCTTTATATAACTTTCATAGTGCTGTCTTTGAGTATTACCATATACATGCATATTTTACCATTTTGAGTGATGTGTGGAAACCTCACTTCCATTGAATATTTTACCTTTCTTATTTTTAAATACCATTGTTTTGAACACCAGATGATACCATAATTTTTGCTTTAATTATCCAATATGATACACATACTAATGAGGGAAAAGATAGTATATTGTATGTACTTATACTTCTGCTCTTTTTATTCTTTCTTCTTTTTGGTGTTCTATGACTCCTTTCATTACTTTTTCTCCCATTTTGGGTCAAGTCATGTAATTGCATGGACCAACTCTTATCTTCATTGCTATTTCAGTAAGATAAATCTCACAGTATCTTTCATAAAATGTTATATCATTCATAGAGTTTAAAAATTGCTTTATTCAAAAATACATACTTTGCTAAATTCATAGATAATAGGTACACATGAATAGCTTTCCTTCAAGGAGGCAGTCCCATATATGTCAGAAGGCATATAAGATTTCTTTTCTTTTTTTAAATTTTTTTTTAATTAAATCATAGCTATGTACATTAATGTAGTCATGGGGGTACAATGTGCTGGTTTTATATACAATTTGAAATATTTTCATCAAACTGGTTAACATAGCCTTCATGACATTTTCTTAGTTATTGTGTTGAGACATTTATATTCTACATTTTGTAAGTTTCACATGTACCATTGTAAGATGCACCGTAGGTGTGGTCCCACCAATTACCCTCCCTCCATCCATCCTCCTCCTTCCCCTAATATGGGGAAAGGGGAAAGAGAGGGCATATGAGATTTCTGATAGCACCATACATCTGAGGGAACATGCATTTTCATTCACATATTGATGCACAAAGAATTAGTTTAAGCAGATATGTCATCAGTTAAGCAAAGAGAAAAAAAATGGCTTCAGATAAGAAACCAAACAGAATAAAGAAATGTAGAGAAAACAAACAAAAGCTACACACATAGTATAAAAGACTCAAGTACCCTCGTGATGAATAGATGAAATAATGGGAATTAAAATCAGGGAATCAGTGCTCTAGTTTTAAACAGTATTGATTTATCTATGAAAACTATGGCAACAATCCAAAGATTGAGAAGAATAAACAGACACCAAAATAACAAATGCAGCTAACCAGTTCTCTGTGGTCTTAAATTATGTGTGTGCACATGTGGGTGGTGTTACATGTATGTGTCTAACGAATGGGCTGTATCAAATATTACCTCTCTTAGAGCTTATAGTTAATTAAAAATATTTTATCAATTACTTTTTATAATAGTTAATGACAATGCAGAAGTTTGAAAATATAGAAAATATTTTGTAAAGATTAAACTGATCACTTTGTAAGAACTTCAAACTTAAACGTTTGAAAGGTGTTGATCTTACCGACTATATGTGCACGTGTAATCTTTTCTGTAGGCCCTAATTTATTTTTAGCTGGAATAGAGCAAATATATTTTTAAATGTTTATTTTATTATCAGAAAAGCAAAGTCAGGGGATGATTGCCTAAGTAGAGAACATGCAGTTTTAGATGCTATGCCATTTTATGAATAGGTTTCAATATATAAACGCTTTTGCCAATACATATTAGTGTATTCATTACAGTGAAACTGGCACAGTTTCAACTAGTGAATCGTTTTTACATGGAATTAAAATAAAACACATTTTATTTAGAGAGGTTTTACTGAATTTTATAATTCAGTAAATTTGTTTTATTTCATTCTGCTAATGTAAATTCATAATGTAAATATTAAAACATAATATAAATTGTTACCATAAATGAGAGGAAATAATATTAATATTATGTTATACTTAATTCTGCAAATAATCACACCAATATTTGTATATAAATTTCAAAACTGATAATACTCAACTTGCCATTTTACTTTCAAAGATACTTTTTTTTTTTGACCAGGGCTAGGTTTGAACCCACCACGTCTGGCACAATTGGGCCAGGGCCTTACTCCTTTGAGCCACAGGTGCCACCCTTTCAAAGATACTTTTTTCATCTGAGGTAAATGCTGGGTTGTGAATCATGACTAGCATGTTACATTTCATTAACACCATATTTATTACATTCAATTAAAATGACTTCTGAATTATATGTATGTGTATACATATATAAGCATACTCATTAGAAAATCTTAGGCATGAATTTTATAAACTTTAAAAATAAATAAATAATAGACATAGTTCAGAGAAGAATGGGTGGAGGAGGTGAGTACTCTTATTTCCATGAGTCATTTTTTTGTTCTTACTTTGCAGCACTATTAATAGCATTTGGTATATTTCTTACAAAGTTCTTTTAAGACTCATTAACCTGAGCTACACTGTTCCTTGGCCTATGATGACTTACTACAATTTTTAATTATCTTAACCACAAACTGTACCAAGTAGGAGTAAAGAGAAGAAAGAGTTTAAGTGGCATCCTAGAACACTTGTTCAGAGTGAAGATTACAAAACCATGACTAGGTCAAGACATCATCCAAGTTTTCTCTTCACTCAGGTTTCCTTTCTAACATTCTGCAGCATTAACAGGGTAAGAGTCAAAACTGAAGTTTTGACCAGGTAAATTAGATGGTGATTACTGTTAATGGATCTTTTCCTTGGCATAATACAGCTGGAGAATCCTTATGATACTAAGAAGTAAAGCATCTTTTGCCCAAGTTTTGATGGTTGTTTTTATTTTTTTTAGATTATGTTTATGAGTGCCTACAGGTTGTGTACATAAGTGAATTATGTATGATATTTTGACATAATCCATTTTTAAATATCTAGTTCCTGAGCATGGTAAACAAAAACCCCACTCCCACATACAGCACTATTAAGTATAACTTTAAGTGTGTGTAAAATTGTTTCTCTGTCTGCCGGTGTCACAGAGAAAAGCGGGAGCATAGAAACATTGTCTACCATGTTTAGTGCATGTTGAATTTCATATTACCTTAGGACAGTGAGGATCACTATAAATTGAGTTACATAAAAAGTGAAAAGATAAGGGGTGGCACCTGTGGCTCAAGCAGTAGGGCGCCAACCCCAAATACCAGAGGTGGTGGGTTCAAACCTTACTGCGGTCAAAAAAAAGCAAAAAAAAAGAATCTATAAAAAAAAAAATGATCAAGCAATGCTTGCACAGTTCTGTGAATAAACTATGAATCTTTTTTAGTTATAAAAAATGAAAAGATAAAAAATGTGAAAAACCTTATTATATGATAAGAATTGGGAAAACCCAAACTTCTCATTATCTATCAGTTTTCCTGTGTCTGTTGTTTAGCCTGTCTATATTACATCCCCATTATCTTTGACTTGTGATCTATATAACATGGAAAATAAGACTTGATGTATTTTTCTTTATCTTGAAAATCCGGGCAGTTCCTGTGGCTCAGAGGAGTAAGGTGCTGGACCCATATGCTGGAGGTAGCGGTTTCAAATCCAGCCCCGGCCAAAAACTGCAAAAAAAAAAAATCCATTCACAGACCTTTATTGACATTTATTTAGCTGAGGTGACCACTGCCTATACTGGAATTGGTATAATGCCTATCAACTGGTAACCCTGTGTCTCCAATCTCTTGTCTCTAAACTCCACATCACTAAAATCCAATCTTAGCATTGTGACTTGAGTGTATTTCAGAATACACTTATCTTCATAAGACCTTTGTTAGTTCACAATACAGTGCAATCCCTTATAATAGCTTAAAAGCCCATTAGAAATTGTCCCTTATCCTTTCTTCATCTACCACCATCTTTTATTCTCCTGTGCAATATATTCAACTAAATAAATGGACAGTGGCTAGAATGAGTTACATCATTCCCTCCTCATTTCAGTATCTGCTCAACCCCTTCACTCCTTTTCTTCTACTTAATTCCTATTGCTTCTTATGGTGTTGGCTTAAACATTTCTCCATTTTCAAAACTGGGTTCAGTTTCCCCTCTGTGTGTTGCCACAGCATCACCCATCCTGCTGGGACGTGCCCTCTTTTGCAGTGGCCTAGTTTCTTTTATCTTTCCTCCAATAGACAATAGAGGCTTTGAAGACAGCATATTTGATATAAATTTGGAGCTCAATAAATATTTGTTGAATTAATAATGAGTTTGGGTTGAACAGAAATTTGAGTTTGGGAATTATTGTGCTTTCAGTCCTTCTGAAAAAGCTGCTAGTACAGAACCGTATTCTGAATGAGTTCATCAAAATGGTTTGCATTGGTTTTAACACAAAACAGGAAAGAAAGTATGACTTACTACTTATATTTTTTTCAAGATATATTTCTTGCAGAAATATCAAATGCCTTACCATTTATATGACAACAACTCAATTTAGCACTATCCAAAATCTCTGTTGAGCAGAGCCAAACTCAAAATCCAATAAAAGTATAAAATGTTGACATATAAATTCTTTATGAATTCAGACAAAGAATAAGAAAAGTGGACTGCTTGGAAAAATAACAATTGCCTGAGATAGTCCAGCGGATCCAATTTTAATGAGTTAATGTCTGTAAGCACACTATAGAAAAACTGGCTTATATAACTAATTTATAGAGTTGAGATACCTCTGCAAAAGTTCTGACTCGCAGTTGTGAAGCAATTTCCATTAGATTCTTGAGCTCTTTAAAAGCAGCATTGATTTTGTTTTGTAATTTCACTTGGATCAAATCATCTGAAATTTATCTTTGACCTTTTTTGACAAATTTCAATATATATATGTATATTAATGTGTATCTGTTAAACCTTGTATATGCAGTGTACATTCACACATTGCAAGAGTTTTTAAAATTAATATAAAGTAATATAAAGTTATAAAGTTTACATATTGATTCAATAATGAGATTCCTGCAAAAGCAATTGACAAGTAAAATATAAATTGTAGAGAACAAATATTAAATTTTTTACCAAATTAAGTCATATACAAAATTTAACACTTATAATTGTATCAAATATGAAAGAAATTACGTGCAAAAGATATAAAACACAACCAACAGGAAGTTAAAAATATAGGAGTAATCTCCTACTCACTCGCCAGCAAGAAATTCAAAGGAAGGTGAAGGCTTGTATTAGCTCTCCAATTCAATGAAGTTAGAATCAGTGATTTCTGTTGCCTTTCCCTTGTGACAACATGATCACGCCAAGCCAAGCTCCAGACAATACATTCATCTTTTATCATTCATCTTTATGTATCATGGCATGATTGAATAATTGCAAATCCTATGCCGCTCTTCTTAATAACAGCTCACTTCCATAAAAGGGGACTTAACCTGCTTTGTGTAAGCCCAGGTTGGGAACAAGAGCACTATGTAGGTATTTCTTAACATTCTCAATTGTGGGCCGGGTGCGGTGGCTCATGCCTCTAATCCTAGCACTCTGGGAGGCTGAGGCGGGTGGATAGCTTGAGCTCAAAAGTTCAAGACCAGCCTAAACGTGAGTGAGATCCCAACTCTAAAAATATCCAGGTGTTGTGGCAGGTGCCTGTAGTCCCAGCTGCTTTGGAGGCTGAGGCAACAGGATCTTGAATACAAGAGTTTGTGTTTGCTGAGAGCTGTGGGGCCAGGGCATTCTACTGAGGGCGACAAAACGAGACCCTGTCTGAAAACAAACAAACAAACAAGCACATTGTTTCATGGACTCTTTCCATAGAAACATATGCTCCGTGCACTTTGTCTGAAATAGTGCACCTGAAATCTTGGCGAGGATTAGAGGACTCTGTTACAGCCCTGTTTGACTTTATCCGTGTGAAGATGGGTTTTTCTTCAACCCAGCAAACTTTCTATTTTTAGTTTTTTCCGAGGAAGGTCTTTCGCCTTTCAGCGCGATTAGACTATCTTAACCCTCTATATTTTCACTCATGTTCTGCCTGATGGAACATACTAAAATATTTTAGTGAATTAGAAGGTGACACATGGACACTATTGAACACACGAGACGTGGAGAGGCAGTGCCTGCTGCGGGGGCAGCAATTACTGGAAACAGGATAAGCATGAACGTGCCCCACCCCGCCCTGGATATCGTTATATTCCAGGATTCCTCACACTAATCTGCTAGGGCTGGACTGGGGCTCCAGGAGCCGAGGAACTCTTTAGCTATGTAGTGAAGGAAGCCCTTACCCCTACCTTGCTAAAACCATGAACTCACCGCCAGCTTCATTTTTGTGGTTGAGGGTAGCATCTAGTCCTCCTTCAGCACGAGGGAGGGACTGAAATTCAATCACTTTGGTGCAGGTATAGGATATGTTAAGTCCGTGGAAAATTCACATCAACACTCATTGCCCCTGCATGATACATGAGGCACCTAGGATCCAAATCTTGTGATTGACCGGGAGTTGACAGTCTAGGCAAGAACTTGTTTATTGGAGTATTACAGGAAGCCAGTCTTCTTCTGAGAGGCCAGGGTTGCAGGGAATAAGTTAATTGAGGAAATAATGAAACAATGTAAATATAAATTTTTAAAATGTGAGTTTTTTAAAAAAACAAAACTTTAACTGTTCTTAATTATATATTCCAATCACGAATCATAGTAAGAATAAGAGTTTTTTTTTTTTGTTAGAGTTGCTCAAAATTTCATGTTCTCTGACAAAGGTTTAAAAATGTATTGCTAAAATGAATAAGAACTGTGTTTCTGGCTCCTGTGAAAGTTGGAAGCTTGTGTAATGGAGAAATGAAATAAATCTTATGCTGTACTGAAAAAGTTTTAAACAGGAAAAAAAAAACAGTTTCTTATATAACATTAGTTTAGAATTAGAGTCATCTTCCTGTACTGTGAAACAAATATGCTTTGAATTATGTTATGAATTTTATAAGACTTTTATCATAATTAGTTGTGAGATAATTACTATCATATCTATAAATAACGAACTTTAACTTTTCAAATGTTATTAAAACAGTTGCTGTCCCTTCATTTAACTAGTTCCTAATAATGTTTGAATCATTCCTAATTCTTATCTCTAATTACACCTTGAACTTTTAACCAAAGTCTATATAATTAAGTCTATTTTTATGTATACATTTCAAGCAGCACTAAATTTTAATGACAACCCCTGAAGGAATATGATTATTAGTATCACAGCATAAATCACAACTGCCACAAATGAAGCCCTAGTGGTCATTACCTCATCTATTTAATAACTCCAGGAGGAAAGAGGAGATATGACTGAAATATTTAGTTCACGAGAAAATATCTTGTTTTTTTCTTTCACAAATAGAAGTTATTCTACTTTTGAAAGGCTATCTTATTACATTGTTTTGTTAACTTTTAATTCCTGGGAAATTTCCTTCCATGGACAGTTAGACATACTTAGAAATTAAAGGATGAAGGTATTACTTATAGGATGAAAACATTTACCTACATAGAAAATATATAAATAAAAATACAATAGCAATCTTCCGTTTACCAACCCTGACTACAGGAGAGAACGTATTTCATAAGTTAGAGGGATATTGTACCAGGAAACCAGGTCCTTGGTTCCAATTGTCATGAAAGAACTGAAGAAATTAATTTAACACTCCCTTCTCTATTGGTATGAAAGAGGAACTCGCCCTCTCCCTGCTATCTAAAGTCAGA
>CAUYQV010093016.1:0-29507 GCA_963574575.1 Galagoides demidoff | reverse complement strand
CCTTAGCTGATTGAGCCACAGGCACCGAGCCTCTTTAGTTCTTAAATATGTGATTCCTTCTTCCTTGATCACAGGTACCGCCCTACCTTGATCATTCTTTTCCTCCTCTTTACCAGCCAACTTCCATTCATCCTTCAGGCTTCAGTTTAATATCATTTCCTAAATGCCCTGGAATATTTCTGCTATAGGCCAGCATAATTCTTTCTATAAGACTCACCACCCTACATTTGTCAAAGATTATGGTTATTTTTTTTTTTTTGAGACGAAGCCTCAAGCTATCCCCCTGGTTAGAGTGCCATGGCATCACAGCGCATAGCAACCTCCAACTCCTGGGCTCAAGTGAGTCTCCTGCTTCTGCCTCCCAGGTAGCTGGGACCACAGGCGCCCGCCACAACGCCTGGCCATTTTTTTTTTTTTTTTTGGTTGCAGCCATCACTGTTGTTTGGCGGGCTCGGGCTGGGGATTCGAACCCACCACCTTAGGTGTACGTGGCTGGTGCCTTAGCCGATTAAGCCACAGGCACCGAGCCAATTATGGTTATTTTTGCATGGGACATCTGCAGTGGCAGAGACCATGAGAGATTTGTTTAGGATTATGACATCCAATTCAGAGTTGGAGCTCAATGTCTACCTATTTGGTGAATAGTGTACCATAAAAGAAGAAAAAATTTTCTTCTCCACTATTTTAGGCTCAGAATATGGGGCCATGTTCTGAGGGCCACATATAGTAGACTAACAAGGGACAGATTAACAGGAGAAAAAGGTTATTACATATGCATAAACATAAAGAAGTGTTAAAACCAGGAGTTTTTATACCATTTTAACAAAGAGTGATGAATTATGGAAAAAGAACTAGACAAAGGCAGGGGGAAGGTTGGGCTTCTAAGATAGATTATAGGAAGATAAATATGGGGAAACAAACAAGATAAGGGTTATTTAGTTAAGTGTGTTATGCCGACTCAAGTTGGTGCTTTCCTCATTGAGAAGAGTTCTTTTCCTAGGGACTAGACCAGAAGGCACATTTACAAACGGAAATTTGTTACCTGTAGGTAGGAAAATTTATGCCCTGTATTTAGACAGAAGTGAGGAGGACAAAAAGCAAGTTGCTTTCAACCCTAAACAGTTCTTACAGTAAAGTAGCATGTTTGGGGAATGGCATAGCTGGTTCATTTTAAAAGGAATGAGTTGCAGGCTGGGCACAGTAGCTCATGCCTGTAATCCTAACACTTGGGAGGCTGAGGCAGATGGATTTCCAGAGCTCGCAAGTTTGAGACCAGCCTGAGCAAGAGCAACAACTCATCTTTAAAAAAATAGCAAAGCATTGTGGCGGGCACCTGTAGTCCCAGCTACTTGGGAGGCTGAGGCAAGAGAATCACTTGAGCCCAAGATTTTGAGGTTGCTGTGAGCTATGACACCATGGCACTCTACCAAGGGTAACAAAGTAAGACTCTGTCTCAAAAAAGAAAAGAAAGGAATAAGTTGCTGTTGTCTTGGTGAATTGTGCTATTTTGAATTAATTCTGCTTTTTGAAAGTAAATTTAATTCTCAATTGTTTGTTTTTGAAGGTAGTTTGGGAGAACCTGTGCTGACTGCATGAGTGGATTGTAGCTGTGTGGTGCCCAACATGGATGACTACGTGGTCCTGAGAGTGATTGGGGAGGGCTCCTTTGGTAGAGCCCTTTTGGTTCGGCAGGAAAGCAGTAATCAGATGTTTGCCATGAAAGAGATAAGGCTTTCTAAGGTCACTGATAAAGAAATTAGCTTACATTGAAAGTATACATGTCATTTGTTTAAGAGAATAATTTCTTAATGTTTAACATGGAATATCTCCTCATGCAAAAGACAAAATTGCTTTATTCATTAGTTCTATAAGGGCTTGATGTATTTTATATGATTCTTAGGTTATTATAATTAACAAAGGGAGAAAAATTTGGTGGTGGTTATTGTTTATTTTATCTCACTGAGTTATTGGTAATAATTTGCACTTTTTTTTTTTATAGTTTTTGGCCGGGGCTGGGTTTGAACCCGCCACCTCTGGCATATGGGGCCGGTGCCCTACTCCTTTGAGCCACAGGCACTGCCCAATAATTTCCACTTTTGTATACCAAGTAGTGTAGGAACTCTCTGCCAAAAGCAGATTAGGGGCAGTATTAATAAAATAGGGACATAAAAATAAAATAAAGAATAAAGACCTAAAATGCTGACTGGGTGCAGTGGCTCACGCCTCTACTCTTAGCACTCTGGGAGGCTCAGGCCAGTGGATTATTAGAGCTCAGGAGTGCACACCAGCCTGAGCAAGAGTGAGACTTAGTCTCTACTAAAAATAGAAAAACTAGTTGAGTGTGGTGGTGGGCACCTTAGTCCCAGCTACTCGGGAGCTTGAGGCAGGAGGATCACTTGACCCCAAGAGATTGATGTTGCTGTGAGCTAAGATGATGCCACAGCACGTAGAGTGAGATTCTGTCTAAAAAAAAAAAAAAAAAGACTTAAAATACTGTTTAGCTTAAGAACCTATTGTGTGGGTTGGTTTATAGGTTTTATTTTCTGTAGGCTATTACTATTACTGTGTATCATAAATGTCCTATGAAAGAATCTATGCCCAGAGACTCCTTACTAATATTTTGATCAATTTAAAAAAAATACATTTAAATGAAATTCTCAGAGTGGTTGGCCTTTCTTTCCCCCAATGTCCTCTTGACCTTAAACTTTTTTTTTTTTTTTTTTTGAGACAGAGCCTCAAGCCGTCACCCTGGGTAGAGTGCTATGGCATCACAGCTCACAGCAACCTCCAACTCCTGGGCTCAGGCGACTCTCTTGCCTCGGCCTCCCAAGTAGCTGGGACTACAGGCACCCTCCACAACACCTGGCTATTTTTTGATTGTAGCCGTCACTGTTGTTTGGCAGGCCCAGGCTGGATTCGAACCCACCAGCTCAGGTGTGTGTGGCTGGCGCCTTAGCCGCTTGAGCCACAGGCACTGAGCTGTATTTATTTTTATTTTTATTTTTTTTCAGTTTGGCTGGGGCTGGGTTTGAACCCGCCACTCTTGGATGTGGGGCCAGGGCCCTACCCACTGAGCCACAGGTGCCACCCTTTTTTTTTTTTTTGAGAAAGAGTCTTACTATGTGACCCTGGGTAGAGTGCCTTGGCATCACAGCTTACAGCAACCTCAAACTCTTAGGCTTATGTGTTTCTCTTGCCTCAGCCTCCCAAGTTGCTGGGACTACAGACGCTTGCCACAACACCCAGCTATTTTTTGGTTGTAGTTGTCATTGTGTTTGGCAGGCCAGGGCTGGATTCAAACCTACTAGCTCCAATGTATGTGGCTGGTGCCCTAGCTGCTGAGCCATAGGCGCTGAGCTAAACTTTTTTTTTTTTTTTAAGACACAGTCTCAAGCTGTTGCCCTGGGTAGAGTGCCATGGCATCATAGTTCACAGCAACCTCCAATTCTTGGGTTCAAGCAATCCTCTTGCCTCAGATTTTCTATCTTTAGTAGAGGCGGGGTTTTGCTCCCGCTCAGGCTTGCCTCCAACTCATGAGCTTAAGCAATCCCCAGCCCCCCAACCCTCATCCCTGCCTTGGCCTCCCAGAGTGCTAGGATTACAGGCATGAGCCGCTGCACCGACATCATAATCATCTTCAGGGCCAGTGAAAATGGACTGCTGTGCCCACCCTCCTAATATCTGACTGAGTAGTTCTAGATGGGATTGTGAATTTGCATTTTTAACAAGTTAGAGCTGATTCTGCTAGTCTGAGAACCTTTATGCAGGTACATAATCACTGACAATTTCTTGGTTGTAAGATAAATAAGTCATTGAGAATTTTATCCTTGTAGAGCAAGTAAGGGATAAACAGTTTTGGAAACTTACTTTTTGTATCATCTTTGTTCATGCTTGATGCAGCACCAAGCATATTCTTTTGTTATTTGGGCCAGTGGGCTAATAAAATGATACAGTCAAAACATGAATTCTGTTGTTTTTTTTTTTCTTTTAGGATATACTGACTTTTTTTTTCTTTTTTTGAAACAGTTTCACTGTCTCCCTTGGTAGAGTTCTGTGGCTGTGGGATCATAGCTCAAGCAACCTCAAACTTGGGCTCAAGTGATTCTCCTGCCTCTGCCTCCTCAGTAGGTGGGACTGCAGGCGCCTGCCACAGTGGCCAGTTATTTTTAGAGACAAGTCTCCCTGTTGCTCAGGCTAGTCTCAGAACTGCTGAGCTCAAGCAATTCACGGGCCTGGGCCTCTCAGAGTGCTGGTATTACAGGTGTGAGCCACCACGCCCAGCTGTTTTTGATGGCATACAGGCTCTTCAAGTTGGGTGATAACTTATGCTCATGTTAAAACTAGTTTACATCCTGTTCCATGTAAGGAATGGGAGAAAGCATAAATATACAAGAAAGAGATCAGCTCAAGCATGCAAAATATAGCCATAGTTGAAAAATCACACACATTTTCTGTTGGTGTTTGATAAACTTAAGTTGGGTCAAAGTGCAGTGTTATAAAATTGCCTCTTTAGCACTGAAGTTTCATGCAAACAGTACTATATTATGAAATTATTTTTAAATGCAGTATTAAATTTGTGCTTATTTAAAATCTTTTCTTAGTCTTTCTCTGATATGCAGAATTCTAGGAAGGAGGCTGTGCTGTTAGCCAAAATGAAACACCCCAATATCGTTGCATTTAGAGAATCTTTTGAAGGTAAATATGAATTTCTCCAAATATGTGCATTTCTGCCTTTGTTATATGGCCAATATAGATTTCCTAAAGAGTTTTATATCTGTTTTAGCTGAAGGACATCTGTATATTGTGATGGAATATTGTGATGGAGGGGATCTGATGCAAAAAATTAAACAGCAAAAAGGAAAGTTATTTCCTGAAGATATGGTAAGAAACTGGCTTACATAGTTTCCTTCAAGGTTTAGAAGCAACTTTTCATGTAAACTTTGTATAAGTTAAAATGAAAACATGGGTATCTGTGATTATTTGACACATTAGTTAGAAATGACTGATTTCTTTATTAGCGTTACTGTTTAATGTCTGCTAGATGTGGCTACCTAAAATGGTTTTAGGAATTAAAATCAATTTATAGGTTATAAAATGTTGAGGAATTCTTCCATACTTAGAAGAATTTCAAAATTGTTTTACTCCTCATATTTTATACTAGATAATTAAAATCTTGACATTTCTTGTACTGAAATTTTAGAAGACAGGTAGATTTTATTTCGTATTACTAGACCATCAGAAGAATGACAGCTGCTATTTTTGTTTCTTGGGAATACTTGTTTTTAGTCTTTTTTCCTTCTTAAGTCCAGAATGTTCCCTTAAATCTAGGACTTTTTACCTTTTTAATTGTATACTAAATACCTTTGAATTGGCTAAGGAAAATATTTAAATAAACAGCTCCAGTGGGACTTAGTTTGATTTAGGTTATAGTGTGTTATGAAAGTATATCAATAAATGTAAATACAAAAAAAAAATAAATGTAAATACATAGTCTTCATTTAAAATTTGTAAAAATATGAGTTCCATGTCAGGAAGTCAACTTTGATGAATCTCCAAAGCAAGGATGGAAAAAAAATTAGTTTGACAGTTAATTGTAGGCCCCCAAGGCACATAACAGTGGTTACTGTTGACTGGGGGTTTATAAGCAAAAAAATGCTGACCTCAAAGAATTTTTTATAATCTAATAACATCTTTTAATATTATCGTGTGAATATTCTGAAAAAGTAAATGAAAATCCAACATAACAATTATACTAGAAATGCTGTAGCATATTTATTTCTAAGTAGTGAGCTACCTTTATGCATTTAAGAAATTATTTTGGCTTGGCGCCTGTGGCTCAATCGGCTAAGGCGCCAGCCACGTACACCTAAGGTGGCGGGTTCGAATCCCCAGCCCGGGCCCACCAAACAACAATGATGGCTGCAACCAAAAAATGGCCAGGTGTTGTGGCGGGCGTCTGTGGTCCCAGCTACTTGGGAGGCGGAGGCAGGAGACTCGCTTGAGCCCAGGAGTTGGAGGTTGCTATGAGCTGTGATGCCATGGCACTCTACCCAGGGGGACAGCTTGAGGCTCCGTCTCAATTAAAAAAAAAAAAAAGAAATTATTTTATTTGGTTAAATATAAGAAAATATACTAGAAGTGTTATAAATTGCATTTTGGATCATATGTAAGATGATGGAACATGATAATCACAGCTTTTCTGAATTCCTCCAGGTAATGCTGGAGCTTAGTTAAACTATGTTATTTTGAGGAGTTCTATACTCACATTATATAAAGCCCTCATCAACTGGGGCCTAGAGATGACTTTTGGAATTTTGGGTTAAAATGAACAAGTCATTGCATTTTTGCAGATTTTTTTATACCTTTTTTCTTATAGATACTTAATTGGTTTACACAAATGTGTCTTGGAGTAAATCACATTCACAAAAAACGTGTGTTACACAGAGATATCAAGTCCAAGGTGAGTGGAATACGTTTTTAGGTCCCATAAGATTTTAATACTGTATTTTTACTATACCTTTTCTACATTTAGATCGATTTAGCTACACAAAAGTACTTGCCACTATATTACTGCATATAGGCAGTCTGCCATTAACCACAGTGTAGGATCTGGTGCATGACAGCATATGGTGATGTGTTCTCAGCTCTTGTAGTGACCATTTATAAAGTCTGTGTGTTGACACGTGGGCCTGCTATCAGGTGAAGGCATTCTGACTCAGCTTCCTAGTCAGTTGAGTAAGTGTGGTGTTATGACCTAAAACTTTCCTATTAGATTTTGAAGGAGTCATCCTCAATTCCGCGCAGGGGAATGTGCGGCCATCAAGAGGAGATGACCCCATTCCACTTGAGGACTCAGCTGTCAGCATTTCTATCCTTGATCTCCCATCATCAGCAGGCTTTGGAAGATAGCTTCTCTGTAAATCTCTGCCTCAGAGTTGAATGATGGAAGACATAATCCAGGTTCTTCTTTTTAAATGCAGAATGTCTTCCTCACTCAAAATGGAAAAGTAAAACTGGGAGACTTCGGATCTGCCCGTCTCCTCTCCAAGTATGTAAATCTGTTCTGAGTAGTGACAGCGATCAAGACACCCTTCCAGGAATGCTTTGTAATCACTCTTTGCCTGTTTATGGTTTTAGTCCAATGGCATTTGCTTGTACCTATGTGGGAACACCTTATTATGTGCCTCCAGAAATTTGGGAAAACCTGCCTTATAACAATAAAAGGTAAGTGTTGTATTTATTTGGTGCGTGGGTGACTGGTGACAGGCAATGTAGTCTGCAAACAATGCTAGATTCTGGTGCCACTTTAAAGCAGATGCGTGGAATATGTTGGCTTTTTAAATGTAGATTTGAAATTAGTAAGGAAACTATATTCTAGGCTTCTAGGTGAAAATCATAGTTTCCTAACTGTTTTAATCAGAGGTGAGAGCATGATAAATGCTGAAAGAAAGGCTAGTCATTTCTAGGGATGGTATGAATTATATTGCTGGTTCCCAAACTTTGCTGCTCTGATTTTAAAAATCCAGAGCCTAGGTTGCATCACTACCAGTTAAATCAGAAGGTCAGCAAGCAGGGAGCGGGCATCAGTAACTTTTCAAGGTCACCATGTGATTTCTAGCATTTGGGAACTGACAGATTATGTCATTGAGTTAACATTTATATGGCTAGATCATAATGGCTTGATTGCTAGGTTAATTGATTACAGGAAGTTAATGTGAAGACCTTATGATATAAAACATAATTTTTTTTAACAGAGTCTCACTATGTTGCCCTTAGTAGAGTGCCATGGCATCACAGCTCACAGCAACTTCCATCTCTTGGGCTTAAGCAATTCTCTTGCCTCAACCTCCCAAGTAGCTGGACTACAGGCTCCTGCCACAACACCCGGCTGTTTTCTTGTTGGAGTTATCATTGTCGTTTATATGGCCCAAGCCAGCCTCAAATCCACCAGCCTCGGTGCATGTGGCTAGCACTGTGACTACTCTGCTACAGGTGCCAAGGCAACATAATATTTTTTTTCTAAATATAAGTTATATGTGACCATTGTGGGGATGGGTAGATGGGGAAGATTGGAAATAGATGTATAAAACAAGAAATGAGGGCTGGCCACATACATCCAGGCTGGCTGGTTTAAACCCAGCCCAGGCCAGCTTAACAACAATGAAAACTACAACAAAAAAATAGCCGGGCATTGTGGCAGGCGCCTGTAGGTCCCAGCTAACTTGGGAGGCTTGAGGCAAGAGAATCACTTAAGCCCTAGAGTTTGAGGTTGCTGTGAGCTATGATGCCATAGCACTCATAGTAGACTCTGTCTCAAAAAAATAAATAAAATTTAAAAAAATTAAAAAAGAAAGGAAATGAAAGTCCCCCACTTTTCACAACTACTAACGTTTGATGTTTTTTTCTCCCTTCCATTTACTTTTTCCACCTAGAACTAGATGATATATTTTACAATGAGGTCTCCTTTTTTTTCACGTGATCTTATATCAAATTAATTTCTTCCCAAATTCTTCTTAAATATTTCTTTTTTCTTCTTTCTTTCTTTCTTTCTTTCTTTTCTTTCTTTCTTTTTTTTTTTTTGTTGAGTCAGAGTCCCACCTTATGCCCTGAGCAGAGTGCAATGGCATCATAACTCAGTGCAACCTCAGACTCGGGCTATGGACATCCTGCTGCCTCAGCTTCCGGAAGCTGCTGGAATTACAGGCAATTGCTGTGGCAGCCGGCTGGGTTTTTCATTTTTTTATGAGTAGGGGTCCACTCTCACTCAGGCAAGTCTCTTAACTCCTGAGCTCAAGCACTTCTCCCTCTTTAGTCTCCCACAGTGCTGGGATTACAAGCATGAGCCATGGTGCCCAGCTTCTTAAATATTTCTAATGGCTGCATATATTTTAACATATGGCTCTTCCAAAATTTACTAAATCATTCCTTTGTTGTTGGCCTTATATTTCCAGTTTTCAGGATCCTAAATAGTGCTGTGATAAATATACCTTTTGTGTATAAATATTATTGTTTTATGTCACATTGTTAGCATGGATTCCTAGAATGAGAAACACCTAAAGGCTCTTGTTACTTTCTGCTAACTCATTCTTTGAAAATCTAAATAGATCTCTTTCATAGTGAAATTAACTGAACTAGGCATAAAACAGTTCTAAAAGGACTTACTGGGACAAGTGGGGGAATTCGAGTTATTTATTAAATGTTATTAGGCTTGACATGGTGGCTCATACTTGTAATCTCAGCACTTTGAGAGACCAAGTTAGGAGGATTACTTGAAGCCAGGAATTCAAGACCAGTATGGACAGCATAGCAAGACCCAATATGTACAAAAAATAAGAAAAATTAGCCAGGCATGGTAGCGTGCACCTGTAGTCCTAGCTACTCAAGATGCTAAGGGAGGAGGATCGTTTGAGCCAAGGAGTTCATGCCTACAGTGTGCCAGTGATCATACCAGTGAATAGCCACTGTATTTCAGCCTGGACAACATGGTGAGACTATATCTCTTTTTTTTTCTTTTTTTTTTTTGCCATTTTTGGCCAGGGCTGAGTTTGAACCTGCCACCTCCAGCATATGGGGCTGGAGCCCTATTCCTTTGAGCCATGGGTGCCGCCCAAGACTGTATCTCTTAAAAAAAAAGAAAATGTCTGGAGGATGACTAGTAGATGGTGAGAATGATGGCAGAAACAGTATGAATAGACCAAATTTAAAACTCTTCTGATTTGGAAGATCTATTCAGTAGAAGAGTGAGCAGTTTTGTTCTGTTTGGGAACACAGAGCTAACTCTGAGGGTGGAGAGAGTTCATAGAGACACATTTTGGCTTTTTGTTCGTTTGTTTGTTTTTTGAAGAGACAGAGCCTTTCTCTGTCATCCAGGCTGGAATGTGCAGTTGTATGATCAAGCTCACTGCAGCCTCAAATTCTTGGGCTCAAACTGCCTTCCTGTCTCAGCTTCCTAGCCTGGGGCGGTGGCTCACGCCTGTAATCCCAGCACTGTGGGAGACTGAGGCGGGAGGATTGCTTGAGCTCAGGAGTTCGAGGCTTGTCTGAGCAAGAGTGAGACCCCGACTCGTGGAAAAGAATGGAAAAACCCAGTTGGGCGTCGCGGCAAGTGCCTGTAATCCTAGCAGCTTCGGAGGCTGAGGCAGCAAGATGCCCACAGCTGGTGTCTGAGGTTACAGTGAGCTATAATGCCATTGTGCTCTGCTCAGGGCATAGGGTAGAACTCTGTCTCAACAAAAACCAACCAACAAACAAAGCAACTGTTTCAGCTTCCTGAAACATGTACCACCCTGCCCAACTAATTTTTGTGTCTTGCAGAGATGGGGTCTCACTATGTTGTCCCAGCATGTCTTGAACTCCTGACCTTAAGTGATCCTCTTGCCTTGGCCTCCCAAGTGCTGAGATTACAGGTGTGGGCCACAGTGCTCAGTCACATTTGAGCTTTTGATAAGGAAGGATGCAATACCTTAGAGCTGTCCAGCAGGGAAATAGACTATGACCAAGGTAGAGAGCTGTCCATCAGGAGGTCTCAGAGGCTAGGTGCTCTGCATAGGGCATTCTGAGTGGGAGCTGCACTGAATGTCTTCCAGAGTCCTCTGTCCAGCCATGATAATCCGAGTCTACAAATGTTCCTTCTTGCTGTAGAATCCCCGTATGATACTGAAGTGATATCTGAACCACCCTGATTTGGATGGGTTAGGGTTAGGGAGCAGAGAGTTTTATTTGGACCATTACACTTAGTAAGTACGTAAGTATTAGACCAAAATTATGGTATGTTTTTATTTTAATACCTAGGAA
This sequence comes from Galagoides demidoff, assembly GCA_963574575.1. Classification (NCBI taxonomy): domain Eukaryota; kingdom Metazoa; phylum Chordata; class Mammalia; order Primates; family Galagidae; genus Galagoides; species Galagoides demidoff. The sequence continues at coordinate 18,713 of CAUYQV010093016.1, read as the reverse complement.
TTACTTGTGATAGCTATTCTTATTAAAGGTCAGATACTTTTTTTTATATTAGAAAATCCATATATTTTCACATGATAACTCATAATCGACTTGTTTTTACCTTGCTTCCTTATGCTTCCAGTGACATCTGGTCCTTGGGGTGCATTCTGTATGAACTCTGCACCCTTAAACACCCAGTAAGTATGGCGTGCAGAAGGGGAAAGGCAGCTTGTCGCATCTGGCTAAGTCCTAAGTAATGTGTCATAATCCAGTTGGCGGTTTGCTTCTCTGAGAAGAAGTCATTTTAAAAGTTTTCTCATGTTTCCATTGCCATCATCTTTGCCTTGAGCTACTTTTGTAGCATATACTAAAAGGAAAGGAAATTTCCTTTGTTCATTTCTGTTTTGCTATACTGTATTGCCTTGCTGTGTTCCTTCTCTCCTCCCTTCCTTCTTTTTACTTCCTTCCTTTTTTTTTTTTGGTATTCTTGATTTTTTTATTTTGGTATTATATATAACTTAAAACTTTCCATTTTAACAGTTTTTAAGTATACAATTCAGTGGCATTAATTACAATAACAAAATTATGCACCCATCACTTGGCGTTTGTTAAACTTCTGTATCACCTCATACAAATCTCTGTAGCCGTTAAATAATTAACCCTGGCTCGGCGCCTGTGGCTCAAGTGGTCAAGGCGCCAGCCACATACACCCAAGGTGGCGGGTTCAAATCCAGGCTGGGCCCGGCAAACAACAATGATAGCTGCAACCAAAAAATAGCGGGGCGTTGTGGCAGGCGCCTGTGGTCGCAGCTACTCAGGAGGCTGAGACAGGAGACTCGCTTGAGCCCAGGAGTTGGAGGTTGCTGTGAGCTGTAATGCCATGGCACTCTACCCAGGGGGACAGCTTGAGGCTCCTGTCTCAAAAAAAAAAAGAAATTACTCCCCATTCTACCCTCCCACAGCCCCTGGTAACTGCTATTTTTCTTTCTGTCTCTGTGAATTTGCATGTCCTAGATATTTCATGTAAGTGGAATTATATAGTATTTGTCTTTTTGTTTATGTCTAGTTTATTTTACTTAACATGATGTTTTCAGGGTTTGTCCATGTAACGTGTGTTAGAATTGCATTCCTTTTTTACAGCTGAGTAACATTCCATCGTGTGCATATACCATGTTTTGTTTATGTTTTATCTATCAGTGGACATTTGGGTCGTTACTCAAGTCTGTCATCTTATATCCCACTCTGTTACCTGTGAAACTTTAATTTTGACTGTAATGATAGGAATGGTTAAAAAGATTTTGCTAAAAGTTTGAAACCAGAAATCTGAAGCACATGCTGTTTGGAGCATGCCTGGGGGTTCTGGGAGGAGTGGAGCTTGCTATAGGCCTGTTAGTATCATTTGACGTTTTAAAAAGCCATATGTATGTATTACTTTGATTTTCAAAGTATATTAAAAATATATATCTGCAAAAACATTGATTATAACAAATAAAGTACCCACAGCAGGAGTTGAGGGAAAGACTTTCCCTAGAGTAGTGATTTACAACCAGTGTACCATAAGAGGATCTTAGGTGTGTCGCAAAAAATTTTAAAGATCATTAATTATTTTTTTTTGTTGTTTGTTTTGAGACAGAATCTCACTATATTGCCCTGGGTAGAATGCCATGGAGTTATAGCAACCTCAGACTCCTGGGCTTAAGCGATTCTTTTGCTGCAAGCCTCCCAAGTAGCTGGGACTACAGGTGCCGGCCACAACGCCCAGCTATTTTTGTGTTGTAGTTGTCATTGTTGTTTGGTAGGCCTGGGCTGGATTTGAACCCACCAGCTCCAGTGTATATGGCTGGCGCCTTAACTACTGAGCTACAGGTGCCAAGGCAATTAAATTTTTTTTGAAAGAAGTTCAAAGCACATTAAGTATATTCTTCCTTTCTTCTTTTTTTGATCAACATAATCTAAATGTTCCACAGAAGTTTAACTATAGGTTTAAGGGTGCTATGAGATTAAAAATGTCTGGAAAACACTGCTCTCGAGGGGACAGCTTTTTATTAATCTTGTGTACCTTTTCTCTGAAACACCATGAAATTATGGAACAGTATCTTAAGGACACCTCTAGAAAGAAAAATGACCAGATAGCTGACACATTTATAAAGTAAAATAATTTCATATGCATTCAATTGAGTTGGTAGTTTCTGATTTCCATCGTCTTTCCTTGTACCCACTTTTAAAGTTAAATACTTTACTTTTCAGTTTCAGGCAAATAGTTGGAAAAATCTTATCCTGAAAATATGTCAAGGATCCATCAATCCACTACCCTCGCATTATTCCTGTGAACTTCAGTATCTAGTCAAGCAGATGTTCAAAAGGAACCCTTCCCACCGCCCTTCAGCTACCACGCTTCTCTCTAGAGGCAGCCTGGCGCGTGTTGTACAAGCATGCCTACCCCCTGAGGTATAAGACACATCGGGCTGGCTGCGAACAGTTTTCACGTGTATGGTAAAATAGTGTGTTGTTTTTAAGCACAATTACATATTACGCATGCTTGTGAAAATTCAAATGATGAGCTAGGTATGGTGGCAGACTCCTGTAGTGCCAGCTACTCAAGAGGCTGAGGCAGGAGGCAAGAGCGTCACTTGAGCCCAGGACTTTGAGGTTGCTGTGAGTTGTGATAACACCACTGAACTCTAGCCTAGGCAACTGAGACCCTCTCACCCTGCCAAAAAAAAAGAAATTCAAATGATGGAAAAGTGTATTAAAAACTAAAATGTTGAAACTTCCTCCCTGTCCTCTTTTCTCTCCCACAAGGCTATTCCCCAAGTATAATCTTAGTTACAATTTACATACCTTTTCAGACATTTTTGTAGACATAAATATCTATATTGTCTCTGTCTAAACTATATGAATTATTTAAATGGCATTTTTATTTTAACTTCAAATATTATTGTGCTAAGCAATATTGATGATTAAATGACAGTATGGCAATGTCTCTAGAAAAGGGCATTTCATATCTTTAAATTTTTAACTTTACATTTCAGATCATCATAGAATATGGTGAACAGGTATTAGAAGAAACCAAAAAGTCTAAGCATAACACACCAAGCAAAAAGGGTAAGGATTTTGGAAAGCTTATTTGTTGTTAAATGCTCTTTTAAAAATATAACTGAAAAGAAAAATATAATTTTCAAGTTACTTGATATTGTAATCACATATACTCCTCCAAACAAAATTTTCCTTTTGTTACTTCAGACATAATTCTGTATTACCTCTTACCTTTTAAGTTTGTTTAATTTAATCTTTTTCCCTGGAAAAATAGGGATCCCAAACCATAGTTTGGTCCTTTTAGTGGTAGAGAGATTGTTCATTATTTATTTACTCTGGCTTGTCATGGGTCAGGTAGAGGCTTCTGTGGGCTGGCACAGGAATCTAACCATGAAAATATAACAGTAATCTTGCAGGAAAAATGTATCCCCAAGTTTCTGAAGAACTCTTGTTCTTTTAAAAAACAGAGCCTTGGGCGGCTCCTGTGGCTCAGTGGGTAGGGCACCAGCCCCATATACCTAGGGTGGTGGGTTCAAACCCAGCCCTGGCCAAACTACAACAAAAAAATAGCTGCACAGGGGGAAGATGAATGGAGGGAGGGTAATTGGTAGGACCACACCTATGGTGCATCTTACAAGGGTACATGTGAAATTTACTAGGTGTAGAATATAAATGTCTTAACATAATAAGTAAGAAAATGTTGTGAAGGCTATGCTATGTTAACCAGTTTGATGAAAATATTTCAAATTGTATATAAAATGAGCACATTGTACCCCATGATTGCATTAATGTACACAGCTATGATTTAATTAAAAAAAAATAGTTGGGTATTGTGGCAGGCACCTGTAGTTTCAGCTACTCCGGAGGCTGAGGCAAGACAATTGCCTAAACCCAGGAGTTAGAGGTTGCTGTGAACATTGTGACACACTGGGGGTTTTTGTACAAAAAAACCCCCAAAAACAAAAAACAGAGCCTCTTCTAGTGTGATCTGTGGACTTGGGGTGACAATGATGTGTTAGTGTAGGCTTGTTGGTTATGACAGTGTGGGGAGCTGCAGTGGGGGGCCGGGGCATATGAGGGTCTTGGTACTCTCTGATCCATTTTTCTGGGAACCCAAAACTGTGCCCCCCAAAACTAATTTATTTTTTAAAATTTTGTTTTTGTTTTTTTAGAGACAGAGTCTCACTTTATTGCCCTTGGTAGAGTGCTGTGGCATCACAGCTCACAGCAACCTCCAACTCCTGGGCTCAGGCGATTCTCTTGCCTCAGCCTCCCGAGTAGCTGGGACTACAGGTGCCCGCCAAAATGCCCAGCTATTTTTTTGTTGCAGTTTGGCCAGGGCCAGGTTGGAACCCAACACCCTTGGTATATGGGGCTGGTGCCCTACTTACTGAGCCACAGGTGCTGCCCTTAAAATTTTTATTAATTAAAAACAAATCCAATTTTAAAAGTTGGGAACCATCCACATAATAGTTGCATAAAATGTTCATACATCTATAGTCTGTCCTGAGCAGATATCAAATTTAATTTATCTGTTTGGAAGTTGTCATCTCTGAATTTTTTCACAGCTATTGTTATTCCTTTTCATTTTTCATTCATTTCTTTTCATCGCCTTTCTGAAGAAACCCAACAAAGTTAGCAGATATGAACAGAATAAGGGAGAGCAGTTAAGTATAAAAATCATGCCCTAATGACATGAAGGCTGTGTTGATAAGTTTGATGGAAGTATTTCAGATTGCATGTGAAAACCCCACACTGTACCCCAGAAGGGCATTAATGTACATAGTTACCATTCAATAAAATTAAAAAAAAAAATCATGCCCTGTGGGGGTTTGTGCAGCCCTCAATTGCTGCTTGGTGTCTTGGTGTTATGTTCAGATAAAGGAAACATTGTGGAGACTCTGTTGTGTCTTAAAGTTAACTTTTAACTGTTATTTTTGGAAAGGTATAACCCATTTAGTCTTAGAATTCAAACTTTTCTCCTACTTAAGAGATAGACAGTTGTCTTTGTTGCCAGTTTGCTTCAGTATTAGTTTTACTTTAGATACTATCTTGTAGCTTTTGTTCACATCCAAACATACTGGGAAATTTGTTTTAAAACACTGGACAAGAGAAAAGAAAAGTTTCAAGATAGTTTGGAAAAGTAGTTTTAGAGTTGTTGAAAAGAAAGGAATAAAGTAGTTTATTGAGTAAAAACCCAGCCTCCTGAGTTAGAGAAATGCCACCATTTGGGGATCATGTGTCTGGTGACATCTCCAGTTTAGCCCATAGAGAGTGAGACCAGAGCAGTGAGGTGCAGGGGTCACGTCTGACTTGCTCACTCCTGCTTTCTCTGTACCTGTCGTCATAGATGTTCAATAGCAATTTTTTTAAATGTTGTATGAATAAGGGACATGAACTTGAGGGCTCTGCGAGAGGAAAATGAGGCAGGAGCTATCCCTGCCAAAGGGATCCATTGCCAGAGTTCTCCCTTGACTCCTGCCGGTCCCTTGTGAGGGCATAAACAGCTCACTTCTTGTTGGGGACACCTATTCCACCTGCAGTGACAGCTGTCGGGAAAAGCAGACTACACTCGCATGCTCTAAGGGGGATAGTGACCTTCACGTATGCAGAATTTATTAGCTCTTAGTGCTAAATAGGTTGGTACAGGGAATAGTGATGCATTTTAACTTTCAGATTTTGACATTGGGAATAAAACAACAGAAATAGCCTCTCTCAACAGCTGAGGTACATCCCTAGGTGATTGCAGCTTGGTATCCCTATAGCTGAGGTACATCAGTAGGTGATTGCAGTTTGGTATCCCTATAGCCGAGGTATGTCAGTAAGTGATTGCAGCTTGGTATCCCTATTTAGAATAGCAAGGAGCTTTCATTCTTTAACTTTATTATTTATTTATGTATTATTTTTTTAATTTTTTGAGCCAGAGTCTCAAGCTGTCGCCCTGGGTAGACAGCAACCTCCAACTTGGGCTTAAACAATTCTCTTGCCTCAGTTTTTCTATTTTTTTAGTAGAGACAGGGGGTCTCACTTTTGTTCAGGCTGGTCTAGATCTTATGAACTCAGACAATCCACCTGCCTCAGCCTCCCAGAGTGCTAGAATTACAGGTGTGAGCCACCATGCCCAGCCTGTTCTTTGACTTTAAAACCATTACCTGTCTCTCAAGGTTTATGTAGTTCGCATTAGGAACTTAATGAGTCTTTCTTTTTTTTCTTTGTTTTTTTTTTGAGACAGAGTCTCAAGCTGTTGCCCTGGGTAGAGTGCTGTGGCATCGTAGCTCACAGCAACCTCCAACTCTTGGACTCAAGTGATCTTCTTGCCTCAGTTTTTCTACTTTTAGTAGAGACAGAGGTCATGTTTTTGCTCAAGCTAGTGTTGAACTCGTGAGATCAAGCAACCCACCCACCTTGGCCTTCCCAAGTGTCAGGATTATAGGCATGAGCCACCATACCCGGCCTAACTTAACTAGTCTTTAAGTTCTTTCTCTTTCTATCTTCTCTCTCTCTCTTTTTTAAAGCAGATTCTAACAGAATCAGTCTACCTTTGGGAAAAGAAGCAAACATGGTGGTAAGTACTTTAAAATTAAATTTATGAAACGTCTGTATACTGGGTACCTTAAGTGCAGTGAGGTATTTGGAAGACTGCAATCTGGATGCTCCATTTAAGTGACTCATGTGCAGTAATCTGGAGCTTTGTCCTGTACTGCCAGGTCAGCCACCTCTGATTAACCACTAATTGTGTTTGAGTTTTTTATTATTTTAAATTTTTAGAGACATTTTAGGATCTTGCTATTCTAACCAGGCCAGTCTGAAACTCCTGGGCTCAAGTGATCCTCCTGGCCCAGCCTCCTGAGTCACTGGGACTCGAGGTGTACACCATGACACCCAGCTTATTGTGCTTGTTTTTAAAAAAAAAATTTTATTTTTCAGTTTTTGGCTGGGGCCAAGCTTGAACCTGCCACCCCTGGCATATAGGCCCAGTGCCCTACTCCCTGAGCCACAGATGCTGTCCTTTAATTTTTTTTTTTTATTAAATCATAGCTGTGTACATTAATACAGTCATGGGGTACACTGTGCTGTTTTTGTATACAATTTGAAATATTTTCACCAAACTGGTTAACATAGCCTTCATGGCATTTTCTTAGTTATTATGTCAAGACATTTATATACTACATTTGGAAAGATTCACATGTACCCTTGTCCTTTAAATTTTTATTTATTAATGGCAGATGTGAGAGAACTCTGACCTGCTTTTGGTCATGAATATCTTGTTTTAGCCTGGCTTTTCAGTTGTTTTTGTATAACATCAAATTTGCCATTTGAGCTAATTTTTAAGTGTACAATTCAATGACATTAATTATATTCATAATGTGCAACCATCACTGTTATCTATTTCTAAAATGATCATCCCAGACAGAAACTCTGTACTTATAATTCAACAATAGCTTCCCTTTCCACCACGCCAGCCCCTATAGCCTCTAAATTCCTTTCTGTCTCTGTGGTTCTGCCTACTCTCAAAATTTCATCTGAGTGGAATTGCACTGTATTCACTGTTATGTCTGGCTTCTGTCATTTTTAATTCATAATTTTTTCAAGGTTCCTCTGTGTTGCAGCATGTGTCAGAATTTCATTCCTTTTATAATAAATAGCTAAATAACATTTACATTACTATTTTGGCATTAACATTTTTTTCAATTCTAAACTCATAGTGCTTCTCTGTTATATCACAAACCATTTTTCAACCCGGCCCTCAAAGTCCTGTTTGTCTTGTCCGGCCCCGGGCAGCTGTGACGGTCTTTTATACTGAAGGTGCCATGAAGTTGTAATACTGTCATGCCTAGCTTAGGAAATCATGTACTATTAGTGATTTTCTTCCTTCAATATTTTAATTCAATAAAGGAAGAGATGTACTGACAACAAATTATTCTATATGTGGAATGTACTAGTTTTTAAACATGTAACTTGTTTGAATGAACCTTAGATTATAAATAGCAGCATATCACCATTACCTTGCTACAAACAGAATATATTCAGCTCCTGTAGTTTTTCTTCTTTTCCTGGTAATGTCTGAGTTTTTAATTTTTCTAGCTTTATAGAGGTATAGTACAATTTACATGGAGTAAATTTTACCCATTTTTAGCATACCGTTTGAATTTTGGTAATTGTATTACATAGCAATATAATCACTGCCACGATAGTTCCATGCCTCTACAAAGTTTTTTCATGCCCCTTTGCAGAACGTCCTGAACCTTCTATGGGCAGCTACCACTGTACTGTGAATACTATACTAAAGGAAAAGAGTGCAATATGTAAACAGAATGGAGAAAAGTCCAAAAAGTCAGTCAGATAACAGAGGACTTGAGTTAGACAGAGAGTCAAGCATAGGTCAGTAACCTACGTGGAAAGAAGGCCGAGGGGAGCCCAAACTGAAGATGGTGGAGCTGTAGGAGCAGGGAGGGTGCTCCTTGGTGGGGAAGAAAGGATTCTGCTTCCCTAGGGGGGCTTTGAAATCACTGATATAGGGAACCACTGCTGTTAAGTGATAGAGATTTTTGTGTCCTCTTGATGTGTGGGAAAGAGAAGTTTGAGAATAACTATGTAGAAATAAGAAAACTCAGTATGTGAGCCAAAGCCTACTGCTTATTTATTCATTCAACAAATTGAAAACTAGTGTGCCTGGGACTGTCTAGGTACTAAATCTGTATTCCTTCTGGGAATATATGCATATTTAGTTTAAGAAAAAAACTATAATAGATAGTGTTACTACATGAAGTACATCAAGGGCTTCGATAATCTGAAAAAACAATGAGTGAAGTAGAAACATTTTGACCACATATGAGGTCCTGCCCAGAATGTATCCAGCCATGTGTGTCTCTATTTTTCATATTATATGGCTGGATGCTTTCTGGTACTTCCCTTGTATAGCAACTTTATAAAATATCTCATTTTGATATTATAGCATGAAAAGCCAGTAGAGCAAACCATAATGAAATTTTCCTTTCTTTTCCTCAATAAAGACCTATGAAATATTTCTGTCATTTTTATATATCTTCATTGATTTTGGGGGTAGGGGTGGGGGAAGTGTATCACTCTATTGCCCTCAGTAGATTGCCTTGTTGTCACAACTCACAGCAACCTTAAACTCCTGTGCTCAAGTGATCCTTTTCCTCAGCCTCTGGAGTAGCTGGTATTACAGGTGTTCACAACACCACCCAACTAGTTTTTCTGTTTTTAGTAGACATGGGGACTTGAGGCTGGTCTTGAACTCCTGAGCTCAAGTGATCCACCTGCCTTGGCCTGTCAGAGTGCTGGAATTACAGGCATGAGCTCCCACACCTGGCCGCCTTCTTCATATTTTTGATCCCTGATACTAATGGCTGTTTGTGTATATAACTATTAATATGTATTTACATATATGTAGGTTAGTGCTTGTTATTATGCATGTATGTATGTATATGGTCATTAGTATGTCTATTTGATGTAATATACAAGTATTTGGGGTTCTGTGACTATTCATGTTTTTTAATTCATTAATTTTTATTTAAAATGAGACTAGATGACTTTGCATATTTGTTGACCTATTCGTAGTAATTCAAGCATTAATCAGTACTTTTAATCTTTTTTAAAGCAAGAGGAAGAACAAGGTAGAAAGTGTAGCCATCCTGATTTAGAACGCATTAATAAAAATGTGGTTGAAAGTGCTTTGGGGAAAGTAAACAGAGAAGAAAAGGGTAAGTTACTAAAATTCTAATCATTGCTTAGGTGGGAGCTGGGGGATATAGAAGGAATACCAATTTTCACGTTATCAGGTCTTAGAGATCATGAGCAAGTATACAAACAGATACTTGTTTGCTTGCCTAGCAATTTATTTAATGTTACTGTAATATTTTATATTTCTACACAAAAAAAGAGGCCAGTGTTTAAAACCATTAGGAAAAGTAGTATTTGTTTTGCTACCCACCATGACAAGCATAGCATACTGTGTGTATATAAATCCCTCAGGGCCTTATCCTTATACACTGTGTAATATGTAACTATTTGCATATTATGTATAGTTTCTTGAAATTTAGTCACCTTAATTATTCATTTTACCTTTTCACTTGGACGTTTTTTCATTTCCTTTACTACTTAGATTTGAAAGAACATTGTTGCTAGATCTGAGTTTAAAAGAGAAAAATATTAATACTACCATATTATTAGAGTATATATGTGGATATAGAAGAAAAAATAATATGCTTAGCATTCCTTTTTTTATACTTAAAATCAGGTAATATTAGGAAAGCCGGTTCACCAAGCCCCCAGAGGCGACAATGGGAGAAAAATTCACCCAATATAGCTCATACAGCTTTGGAAGACTTACCCATACTTACATCCAGTTTAACAGCAGAGGATGATAGAGGTTAGTGGTGAGATTGAAGACTATTATTTTATTATAGAATGTTTTCTAGGTTTTTCTTTAATGTTTGTGAAGTGTATTTAGCATTGCTTATACAGGCAACTGAAACATTTTAGATGAGGGTCAAATATAACTAACTTTGCTTGAAATACCATCTGACAGATAAATGCAGAAAAAATTTTTTTTAATTTGGGACTAATTTTTGTCTTTTCACAACTAGGTGGTTCTGCAATAAAGTACAGCAAAAATAATACCCGTAAGCAGTGGCTCAAAGAGACCCCTGATACCTTGTTGAACATTCTTAGGAATGCTGATCTCAGCTTGGCATTTCAAACATACACAATATATAGACAAGGTAATTCATACCTGTTATGTGACCATGGAAATCCTTTGACTGTGGCTGTGTCGAACTCCTAATCTCGAGCAATCCACTCGCCTCAGCCAGACAGAGTGCTGGGATCACAGATGTGAGCTGCCGCTCCCGGCTTGTCTGCTTATTTTAATAATCATGCTGCTACTTTAAGTGTAGCCCATTTTTACCTTGAAAAAACACCATTGCTTTAGTGACAATTCTTTTTTTTTTTTTGAGATGGAGCCTCAAGCTATCCCCCTGGGTAGAGTGCCATGGCATCACAGCTCATAGCAACCTCCAACTCCTGGGCTCAAGCGAGTCTCCTGCCTCCGCCTCCCAAGTAGCTGGGACCACAGTTGCCTGCCACAACACCCGGCCATTTTTTGGTTGCAGCCATCGTTGTTTGGCGGGCCCGGGCTGGGGATTCGAACCCGCCACCTTAGATGTACGTGGCTGGTGCCTTAGCTGATTGAGCCACAGGTGCCGAGCCTTTAGTGACAATTCTTAAGACTTCTTTTGTTGTCTACTTGAATTCTGTTATATTGAGTAGAGCTTAAAAGGTGAACAATTAAGGTTTGATTTTTAACTTTTTTCCTATGGACATTTTTACTAAAATTACATAAAATAACGTTTTATAATACCATTCTTTGGAATTTAGGCCAATGGACTACATTAAGGATGTATGTCTAGATGTAATTTTGATATTTCAGTTACTGAACCATGTGGCTTGGTTAAAATCTAAGATAAATTATACCAAGTAGAGCATCTAATGGTATGGCAAGTCTTAACTGTATTGCCACAGATTTAGTCGTATTTGTTTATTTGGTAAATATTTATTGAGTACCTAATGAAGATGCTATTAAGATAAAAACAAAACAAAACAAAACATGATTCCTACCCAGAAGGGTGAAGGAGCTCCTTATTGGGGGTGACAGCACACGGAGTTGCCGTGCTCTGCTTGCACATTCTGACAGAGCTGTGCGCAGGGTATCATGGGAGTCCCGAGGATAGGAAGATGTTAAGGAAGACTGATTAATGGCTGTGAACTTCAAGTTAGCAGTTATAGATCCTGGCGTGTTTGTGGTCTAATGATGAAATCTTTCTTTGGGAAAGTCCCTGTTTAAAAAGTATATAGTGGTTCTGCACCTGTGGCTCAAGTGGCTAAGGCACCAGCCACATACACCTAAGGTAGTGGGTTCAAATCCAGCCCGGGCCTGCCAAACAACAATGACGGCTGCAACCAAAAAATAGCTGGGCACTGTGGTGGGTGCCTGTGGTCCCAGCTACTTGGGAGGCTGAGGCAGGAGACTCACTTGAACCCAGGAGTTGGAGGTTGCTGTGAGCTGTGATGCCACGGCACTCTACCCAGGGAAACAGCTTGAGGCTCTGTCTCAAAAAAAAAAAAAAGTATATAGTGATTTTGAAATGACTTTTATAAGGTTTAGCCTATATTTCTAATTAGTTTTTTATTCTGTAAGCAAAAAATCTAAAAGTAATCACTGCCTACAGAATTTTTTAAAAGCATGCACGTGGTCTTTTTTTCATTCTCTACTTTTTCTCTCCTCCATTGTGCAAACTTGGGAGGGGATAGCTCAAAGGCAAAAAAATTAACTGTAATCCAACTTGCAAATGCCTTAACATAGATTCTTATATTTGAAAGGTTTTTTTTTTGTTTGTTTGTTTTTTTCTTTTTGAGACAAAGCCTCAAGCTGTCACCTTGGGCAGAGTGCTATGGCATCATAGCTCACAGCAACCTCCAACTCCTAGGCTCAAGCAAGTCTCCTGCTTCTGCCTCCCAAGTAGCTGGGACTACAGGTGCCCACCACAATGCCTGGCTATTTTTTGGTTGCAGCCGTCATTGTTGTTTGGCGGGCCCAGGCTGGATTTGAACCCACCAGCTCAGGTGTATGTGGCTGGCACCTTAGCTGCTTGAGCCACAGGCGCTGAGCTTATTTGAAAGGTTTTATTGGAATTTCTGATTTTTTTTTTTCTCTTGAAGAAACCACTGTTTTTTTTTTTTTTAATCCACATACTGATACTTCCTGGGCCTGTTTTGTGCCAGAAATTATTCTGGTTAATGTGAGGTGATACCTAGATACCCTAGAAGAAATAAGGAGCACATCTGTAATTAGCCAGCAAGCTTGTAGAGGATTTTAGTTGAATTACGTGAAGTAAATAAATGCTGTTTTAAATGGACATACTTTCTGTTAATATTCCCCCGAAGGTTCAGAAGAATTCTTGAAAGGTCCCCTGTCAGAAGAAACAGACACATCAGACAGTGTTGATGGAGGCCATGATTCTGTCCATTTGGATCCAGAGCGACTCAAGCCTGGGCTGGATGAGGAGGACACGTAAGTTGTGATATACTAGGGAGCTTGAGCTGGGGGTGGGGGGTGTGCCTAGGATTTAATTTAAACCATAAATTTAAACCATAATAATTTCAGGTTAGTAGGAGCTTGTTATATTACTTTTCATCATAAATGAATATTTATATCTTTATCTTTTGTCTGGGATGGGTAACATGTTCCGATATTACAGAATTCCTTGCTGAGCCCTACATTTGTGACCTTTCATCTTGGACTAGTTATTTTTTATATATTATGTTTTACGTTGAAAAAATTTTAGAAACATAACGTGCTCTTTTGGAAGAACTAACAATTATTTCTCTGTTCAATTGCCTCGTGGAACTCATTTTTCAGAAACTTAAATACTCTAGTGGGAATTCCGCTTTGAATCCATCAACAAATCCTTACTGTACCCCGATAGAGAGGCTGATCATCCCTGTTTTCTCCCAGGGACTTTGAGGAAGACGATGTCCACCCTGACTGGGTGTCAGAACTGCAGAGGAGAGCTGGACTGCAAGGCCTATCTGATGGATAATGCCCAAGGAGGGGTTCCTGAGTCATACTGAAGAGTCGCTTCAATGACAATTCATGTTGGAATCATAATTAGTTCTAATTAGTTCATGAAATGTGTATTTCCTTTGGAAGGAGAGTGAAGAGGGGGAAATTGTTAATGTTTAAAATAGTTCCTGATTGATATCATGGAGTGTAGAAAAAATCTAGAATTCCTGTGAGTTTTGGAACTCAAGGGAGAAGTTATAGCAGAATGGAATGAGCATTGGGCTTTGCACGACAGTAGGGCAGATATTGGATGCTAGCACTGCCACTAACTAGTAGCATGATTGTGGGAAATGAACTTCTATGAACCCCAATTTCCTCATCCATAAAATGAGCATAATAATGCCTACTTCAGGGATGCTGATCAAAGACCAGCAGCCCTTAATGTTATTATTTGCAATTGTGATTTGGGTTTATTACTGTGTAACTCTTTGTGTATTTCCTAAAGGGTTAAGGATCTAATATATTTAATTATAATAATATGTGTAGTTTTTTTATTACACCTGGTTATGGGTAGTTTGAAGACCTTTGCTAGCTGTCCTTAAATATGGTACCTTGCAGGATACACAGAGGAACCAGGATAGAGGGCTAGTGGTGGGAAGAGTGACGTGCACTGGGAGCTCTCAGAGGCGGGAGTCCTGTTGGTGACAGAGGAGTGAGGTTAAAGGTGAGAAGATAGGAAAGTATCAGAAACTAGAGTGATAGGGAATGATTTGGGAGTGATGGAACACATGGCACGTGTGCTGGGTCCTGTTGTATGTTAACCTCAGTTAACATTATGACATTTTAGTGAGATTTAGTGAGAATATTTTACTAAGGAAGAAACAGGCTTTTGCTAGCAGATTTCACAGAGCTGTAAGCCTAGCAGGTATAGGGAACAGCAATACAGTAAAGAATGAGGGGAAAATACAGCAGGGACACTAACAAGCATCCGCTGAAATCTGGAATATACACATTGTTTAAAGATTTAACATTTTTAATCTTTTTTTTTTTTTTTTTAGACAGCATCTCACTCTGTCGCCCTGGGCAGAGTGCTGTGGTGTCATTGTAGCTCACAGCAACCTCACTGGGCTCAAGCGATCTTCCTGCTTTAGCCTCCTAAGTACCTAAGACTGGGCTAGTTTTCATATTTTTAGTAGAGATGGAGTCTCACTATTGCTGAGGCTGGTCTTGAATTTCTGAGCTTGAGCAGCCTACTCATCTCAGTCTCCCAGAGTGCTGGGATTACAGGCATAAGCCACCGCACCCAGCCTACATTTTTAATCTTAACACACAAAAACTGTGGTACAGACCCCATCTTGCCACGTGCTTTGTCCACCCTTAGATACCAGCTCCTCTTTAGTCCCTGCTCTCTGCTGGTCTCGTGCTCCTTCCTCATTTTCCAGGACCTTGATGTTTTTGAGGAGTACTGTATAGGTGTGTTGTGTAGAACCACTCAGTTTGAGTGGTTTTGTTGTTTTTCTCATGATTGGAATGAGTTTGGGGAAAATCACAAAGGTGACGTGCCCTTCTCATCACCCCTAGGTGTGACATCCATGTAGCATTACTGGTTAACACATTAACTGATACACAAGTTATAAACTATTTGTCAAGTTTTCACATTACTTTTTTTTTTCCTTTTTGAGACAGAGCCTCAAGCTGTTGCCCTTGGTGGAGTGCAATGGTGTCACAGCTCACAGCAACCTCAAACTCCTGGGCTTAAGCGATTTTCTTGCCTTAGCCTCCCAAGTAGCTGGGACTACATGTGCCTGCCACAAGGCCTGGCTATTTTTTGGTTGTGGTTGTCATTGTTTGGCAGGTCAGGTATGGATTCAAACCTGCCAGCTCTGGTGTATGTGGCTGGCGCCCTAGCTACTTGAGCTACAGGTGCCGAACCACACATCACTTTTTACATTACTAATTTTCACGGTTTTTTTTTTTTTAAGTAAATTTATTTCAGGTTAATCTGAGGGTATAAATAGTCAGGTCAAAAAATTGATTTTGTTAGGTAGAGTCTCTCTTGTGGTTATGTATCACACACAAAAGGTGTGCCAAGCCCCCCACCCCATTCAGTGGGAACACCCCAAGCTCCTTCCTCCCTCGTAAACCCTTCCCTAACTTGAATTGAAATGATTTTTTTCTCCTGTGTGAGCATGCATCATATTGTCTACTGGCTTCGTTGTAGTATCGAGTACATTGGATAATTGCTTTTCCATCCTTGCGATACTTTACTAAGAAGAATGTGTTTCATCTCCATCCAGGTTATTATAAAAGATGTGAAGTCACCATCTTTTTTTATGCCTGAATAGTATTCCATGGAGTGCATGTACCACAATTTGTTAATCCATTTCTGAGTTGATGGGAATTTAGGTTGTTTCCACATCTTGGCAATTATAAATTGAGCTGCCATGTCCTTATGTGCAAATGTCCTTATGATAAAATGATTTTTTTTCTTCTGAGTATATGCCTAGTAGTGGGATTGCAGGGTCAAATGGGAGATCTAATTTGAGATCTTTGAGGATTCTCTATACTTCTTTCCAAAGAAGCTGTAGTTTACAGTCCCACCAACAGTGTCAGAGTATTCCCCTCTCTACGTTTGTGCCATTATCTACAGCATTGGGACTTTGTGATGTGGGCTAATCTCACTGGGGTTTGGTGATATCTCAGGGTGGTTTTGATTTGCATTTCACTGATAATTACGGACAATGAGCATTTTACATGTTAGCCATTCATCCATCTTCCTCAGAGAAGGTTCTCTTCATATCTCTTGTCCAGTGATAGATGGGATTGTTGGCGGAGGGTTTTGTTGATTAATTTGGGTTCTCTGTAGATCTAGTTATCAGCCCTTTGTCCAATTTGTAATAGGCAAATATCTTTTCCCCTTCTGAAGATTGTCTTTTTGCTTTGGTTGTTGTCTCCTTAGCTGTACAGAAGCTTTTCAGTTTAAGCCCATTTGTATATTTTTGTTGTTATTACAATTGCCACAGAAGTCTTCTTTATAAAATCTTTCCTCAGGCCGATATTTTTAAGTGTTTTTCCTATACTTTCTTAGAGGATTTTTATTGTTTCATGCCTAAGATTTAAATCTTTTATCCACCTTGAATGATTTTTTGTGAGTGGAGAAAGGTGCGGGTCAAGTCAAGTTTCAGTCTTTTGCATGTGAGTATCCAGTTCTCCCAGCACCATTTATTGCATAGGGATTGTTTCCCCCAGTGAATGTTCTTGTTTGATTTATCAAAGATTAGGTGGCTATAACATATTAGTTTCATCTCATGGTTTTCCGTTTGGTTCCAAATGTCACTGTCTCTATTTTTGTGCCAATACCATGCTGTTTTGATCACTATGGACTTACAGTACAGCCTGAATTTTGATAAAGTGATGCCCCCTCCCCCGCCCCCAGCTTTGTTTTTATTACTAAGAATTGCCTTGGCTTTACGGAGATTTTTTTTTGTTCCATATGAAATGAAGAATTGTTTTTTCTAACTCTTGAAAGTATGGTAATGGTGACTCGGCACCTGTGGCTCAAGTGGCTAAGGCGCCAGCCACATACACCTAAGGTGGTGGGCTCGAATCCAGCCCAGGCCCGCCAAACAACAATAATGGCTGCAACCAAAAAAAAAATAGCCAGGCGTTGTGGTGGGCGCCTGTGGTCCCAGCTACTTGGGAGGCTGAGGCAGGAGACTCACTTGAGTCCAGGAGTTGGAGGTTGCTGTGAGCAGTGAAGCCATGTGGCACTCTACCCAGGGGGACAGCTTGAGGTCTGTCCCCCCCAAAAAAAAGTATGGTGATGGTATTTTAATGGGGATTGCATTGAATCTGTAGATTGCTTTGAGTAGTTATAGACATTTTAACAATGTTGATTCTTCTCAGCCATGAGCATGGTATGTTCTTCCATTTGTTAATATCTTCTGCTATTTCTTTTCTTAGGGTTTCATAATTTTCTTTGTAGAGGTCCTTCACCTCTTTCCTTAGGCATATTCCTGTGTATTTCATTTTTTTTGAAGCTACTGTGAAGGGAATTGTGTCCATGATTAGCTTCTGAACTTGACTGTTGTTGGTATGTACAAAAGCTACTGATTTGTAAACATCGATTTTATATCCTGAGACATTACTATATTTTCTCATCACTTCCAGGAGTCTTGTGGTTGAGTCTTTGGGCTTCTCTAAGTGTAAGATCATATCATCAGCAAAGAACGGGAGTTTGACCTCCTGTGCCCCATTTGGATGCCCTTTATTTCTTTCTCTTGCTTGATTGCATTGGTGAGAACTTCCAGCACTATGTTGAAAAGTAATGTTGATAGAGGACAACCTTATCTGGCTCCAGTTCTAAGTGGAAAAGCTTTCAGTTTTACTCCATTCAGTATGATAGTAGCTATTGCTTTGTCATAGATGGATTCAATCAGTTTAAGAAATATAACATTTATGCTTGTATTCTTAAGTTCTTGTTAGAAAAGGATGCTGAATTTCATCTGCATCTATTTTTCAAGTTTTTTTTTTTTTTTGAGACAGAGTCTCAAGCTGTTACCCTGGGTAGAGTGCCATGGTGTCGCAGCTCGCAGCAACCTCATACTCTTGGGCTTAAGCGATTCCCTTGCCTCAGCCTCCCAAGTAGCTGGGACCACAGGCACCCACCACAACGCCTGGCCATTTTTTTGGTTGTAGTTGTCATTGTTGTTTGGTGGGCCCTGGCTGGATTCAAACCTGCCAGTTCTGGTATATGTGGCTGGTGCCCTAGCCACTTGAGCTATAGGCACCAAGCCTGATTTTCAAGTTTTATATTTTTATTGATGTATGTTTTAGGGTCATTTTTTTTTTTTTTTGAGACGGAGCCTCAAGCTATCCCCCTGGGTAGAGTGCCATGGCATCACAGCTCATAGCAACCTCCAACTCCTGGGCTCAAGCCAGTCTCCTGCCTCCGCCTCCCAAGTATTTGGGACCACAGGCGCCCGCCACAACGCCTGGCCATTTTTTGGTTGCAGCCATCATTGTTGTTTGGCGGGCCCGGGCTGGGGATTCGAACCTGCCACCTTAGGTGTACGTGGCTGGCGCCTTAGCCAATTGAGCCACAGGCGCC
>CAUYQV010093015.1:0-29417 GCA_963574575.1 Galagoides demidoff | reverse complement strand
GCCAAACAACAATGATGGCTGCAACCAAAAAATGGCCGGGCGTTGTGGCGGGCGCCTGTGGTCCCAGCTACTTGGGAGACTGAGGCAGGAGACTCGCTTGAGCCCAGGAGTTGGAGGTTGCTGTGAGCTGTGATGCCATGGCACTGTACCCAGGGGGATAGCTTGAGGCTCTGTCTAAAAAAAAAAAAAAGAAAGAAAAGAAAAGAAAAGAAAGAAAGAAAGGTCAAGGCCTGCAGGGGTATAAATACTCCACTGGAAATTGGTTGCAGCTAGTTCTTCTTTCTCTTTGCTTCCCCCCCACCCTGAACCATTTATCTCCATTCAAACTTTGCTTGGATAAAATCACCACATCCATAATTTGTCTTTCTCTGGATCCTGCAAGAGAGACAAAGAGACAAAGATAAATGGCATGGCCTCCGCATTCACTCGTATGATAACAGTATCTTGTCCTGACACCCACAGGCCTGGGACTACTCAGCATGTTCAAGTGAAAAGAGTAATAAGGTGGGGGCTGGGGGCAGTTGGGTGGGAGACACCAGAACAGAGACTTTTCCCTTTAAACGCCAGGATGACGAAAAACAGTTCAACTCAGATAACATCAGAAAACTGCAGCCCAAGTCAGAGCTCTGTGTTGGGGTCCCTGGTCTTTGTTGTTGTTGCTTTACCCCTAAGTTCAGACCTAATTGTAAGATAATGACTTGAGAGTAAGATAAAACTCAAGGAGAATGTCAGATTGTGGAGGAGAAAGCTTTTATTCAAATTAAACATCTTTGAAGCTAAGGAAAAAAATAAGTAGGGCAGATGTCAATTGCTATTTTACAGCAATCATCTAATTGCTAAATCCCTCCTTCAGCATAGCGTATTTTTTTTTTTTTTTTGGAAGAGGAAAGAGCAAAGACGAGTTCTTTTCAGCAAGAATTCCAAGCCAGTCATCTCGTGTGTTTTGAAACAAGCTGACATTTTAGTAGAAAACTGGGCTTCCCATATAGTACTCGAGATGAAAGCTTGTATCCCACACTGTGTAGTCTGTGAATGCTGTTTGAACTTTTTTTTTAAATGCTTTTACAGTTTTTAGAGCAATTGTAAGTGCCACGCATTTTTTTCCTGAGTAATAAAACTGAGGGAGATGTTTGCAAGTCATAATGTTCCATAAATGGTTCCAAATTTATGGTTGCACCATAAACTATATTAAGTGATCCAAAAACTAGTTTATTTCTTTCCCCGGTGCTTTCAGAGTCTATAAATTAGACGGTTAAGCCCTGTAAACGGGAAACGAACAGTCACGAAATCACTCTCTGACAAGATGCGCACAGTGACTTTTCAGAGCGTTTTGTGTCCCTCTGCTTCGGGTGATTGAAAATAAATCATCGGTAGAAGGAGTCAAGGCCCCCCTCCCCCAAACAGGACCCAACAGGCAAACGGACTCTGATGTCACATTCCAGCCAACTAACAAAGATGAATAAGGTGACCCATGTGGTGGAAAATGTGCATTGTCCTTAAGGAACAACTCTGCCTTTCCATCAGAACCCAAGACCTAAGCCTGCCTTGCAGAAATTGCTAGAGAATAATAATAATAAACATTACTATTATTTTTACTGAAATCTTCCAAGTTCCAGGCACTACGCTAAGCACAACAGATGGATTAGTCATACTATCCTCACAACCCTTGTGATGGTTATTAGAGGGAGAAACTGAGGCTCAGGTTAACGAGTGGAATTACTTGTTCCCAGGTAAAACCGTTAAGTCTTTCTGGACCCAAAGCCAAATCATTAGCCCTTCCATAACTGTTATTTCTAGACAAAATATAATTCTTCTGAGACTAAGCAGATAATAAAATGCCTTGAGTCAGCCTTACACGGATTGTGTCACTCACTATGAATTTAGTTTAGAAGTAAGAGCAGGGACTATAAACATGAAAGGGAGCAGGAGACCCATCGCCTTTATTAAGTGATTACTATGTGCCAGGCACTGTGCTAAGTACAGTCCGTGAGGGATGCCACGTGGCCTCATTACAGACTGCAGGAGTATATTCCCTCAGCACCTTCATTTCGCACAGGAGAAATCTGAGGCTTTGAGAGGTAAAGAAAATGTCCCAGGATCACCTGACTAAGTGGCAGGACTGTGCCTTGAAACCAGATCAGACCGACTATGAGACCCATTCCCCTCCTACTGTGCCAAGGAAAAACGGTTCTTGCATATGCTGTGCATGGTAGAATCAGACAGAGGGTCCTGCTGGTCTGGCCAGAACTTTGCTGTCCTGATTAGAATTCCAAACCACAGTGAAAACCTTCTAAGCCCAAGTCTTGGTCACATTTACCCTTTCGACTGAGAATTCCTTGCCCTGTTTTGTTTGTTCACTGGTTTTTAAAACACTAATTGAAAAATCCAAATCTCGCGTTCCAAATGAACCGTGAAATTAGTGTCCCTTTTCCTTTCTCTCTCACCCTGCTGTAGTGATGCTTCTCGGTACCCGTCCATCCTCCCTCCACCTTATTTCTGGTTAACAGACACTTAATTCTCATGTGCAGAATAACCCGGCCCCCTTCTCAATCTCTGTCTCAAAACAAGGAAGCCACGCTCCTGAGAACTTCATTTCAGCACTTGGACCCAGCCTGGTTAAAAATTAGTTGCTTATATTTTCTGTAACAACAGCCAGTAAATTCTCCTTTTTTGCTTAAGCCGGCTTGACGTGGGTTTTGTCACTCACAAGCAACATAGTCCTGAGCCCTCCCAAGCCACATGTGTGGCAAGCCCAAGTCACAATTTCCACTGAAAGACTGAAGTGACACTCCATCTCTGCCTCCGCCCTGTCCTCCAGCATCCTCTGCAGCCTTGCCAAGCAGTTAGCACGAGAGTGCACGTTTTTCATGAAAGGAGATTGCATTCACTGGGATTGGCAGATGTTCTGAAATACCTCAGGCGCAGACAGCGCGCTCTCCAATTAGCCACATCAAGACTAACCCACCATCATCGCTTTCTTCTTCCTAGCACTGGGATCCAGATGCCTTGCACCTGTCTGTCCTCCTGAATCCTCCTATTGTTTTAAGGATTAAGGGCTGGGGTATGGAGTACGCTCAATAGTGATAGCCATGATTATTATGTATGCCACTGTCACATGTTGGAAGGGCTGCCAGGGAAAGGAAGAGAATAGCAGGCCAATGTGTACTTTCATCAAACAAAGCAAATACTAATAGATAAAAATCATGAAAAGGAGGTAGAATTGTCTAATAAATACAGCTCTGAGAAATTTTTAATAAATGCTACCACTATTGAAAACCATAACAAAAATTTAAGATCCAGTCATTGACTATATGAGAAAGGGGCTTGTCAAGCTTAATCTTAGAGTTAATCAATAATAAGGTATATTATGGAATCTGAAATGCCACCAAATGCTAATGACTTCCCCCATTAACATCACCAGTTAAAAATTCTCCTCTAAATTCAAACTCATGTATCCAGGTGCTTTTTCTAAAAAAAAAAAAAAAGAAAAGAAAAGAAAAGAAAAGAGAAGAAAAGAAAAGAAAATAGTGACTAATTCTTACATAAATTGGATTTAATTTTGACCAAAGTATATTACTTAAACATTAATTTTTAATTCAACTTGTGAATATGTTGTTTAGGATATTGCATCCTCATTTATAATGAAATATGTTTGTAAAAAAAATAAAAAATTAAAAAAAGAAATATGTTTGTAATTTCCCTTTATAATAATATATTTTTTCCAGTTTTAATATCAGGTGTATCCAGATGAAGTAGAATGATTTTGAAGTATTTCTTCTTTTTCTGTTGCCTATAAGATTTGGCATGATCTGTTTTTTAAAATTATCTTTTATTTTTCTTTATAAATATTAGTTGTCTATTTTCTGAGACTTTGGAAAAAGAATGATTAACCCCTACCTCCTTAAAATACAAAAAACTCTACTCTGGGGAGGGATTTGCCCACATTTTTTGTTGATGGGATGTATGTACTAGCATGATTCCTCACCGTGCTTACGTGCCCTCCACTCCACCCAAAACAGGCACTGTGGCTCACTCCCTTTATGCGAGCACATTCATTGCAATCCTGAGGATAGAATCCATAGTCAAATGGGTTAAAGAGTCAGTGGGTGTTGAAGAACATCAATAGGAAATGAATAAAACCCTCCTGTAATCTGAATTTGAAAGGGATGATCAATTTGCAGACTCTCCTGTTTATGAAATTGAGTCATTGATAAAGAAAATGTTCTTATGACTTTTATTTAAAAACATGACTTGTTCTTAAATGTTTTGTTTTCCAGATTCAAGAAAATCGTTTCTCATAAAATATATGTAGTTTATAACCATTTGGTAAAGTGGCAGAGGTATTTGCTCTCTCTCCCTACTTGATTGCTCCAAAATTCAGAAACTATTTGTGATTATTTTTATCCACATCAGTTGAATCAAAATCTTTCTCTTTATCAGCAAGATACAGTTGAAAACATTGGTTATATTACCAAATGTCATTTCAAATAAATGTGAAATCTCATACATATTGAACGATGTGTAGATGGCTGTGGTGGCTTGTGCCTATAGTTCTAGCTACTTGGGCGGTGGAAGCAGGGGGAATCACTTGAGCCCAGGAGTCTGAGGTTGCTGTGAGCTATGATGATGTCACTGTGCTCTAGCCGAGGCAACACAGCAAGACTCTGTCTCAAAAAAATTAAAGAATGTGCATAAAATGCCTGGCTTCAAGAGTTCCCAACTTTATGAAAAGTGAGTAAAAATTGTCACATCCTGGCAGGCTCAAGAACCTTAGGACTGTAAATAAAATTTAGAACCTTGTTTTAGCTTCCTAGCCTCAAGAGGTTTTCAAGTCTGAGATTCCTCTGTGATCGTTGTAGAGACAGAATGTTACATTTTTAAAATAAAACTGTAATTCTCATGTTATTAAAAAATAAATAAATAGGTATCTTAAACAAAATTCTTGATTTCATCATCTCTACTCACTTGGCTCCCCGCCTTCCCCATCTCAGTAAAGAATACCATTATTTACCTATTTGCTCAGGCCCCAAATCTTGGAAGTCACGAATCCATGACTCCTCCCTTTGTCACATGCACATCCAATCCAACAGCAGGTTCTTCCACAGTGTCTTCAAAATTTGTCTCTAATCAGACTATTTCCACACCCTTCCTTGCAGCTGCTCTGGCCCAAAGCACTATCGTTTCTTACAGAAGGTGCCGCAGCCTTCTGACTCCTGCCTGCTTCCTCTCCTGCCTCCTGGAATCATCCTCCACCCCAGAGAGCAAACTGGCCTTTGAAAAGGCAGATCCCATGATTGCTCTCTTGCTTCTAACCCTTGATTTGCTTTCTACCGCACACCCAGAGTATAACCCAAAGTCCTTACCCTGGTCTACATAGACACCCGTGCCCTGCCTGCTTTTTCTGGCCTCATCCCTCCCAGGGCATGAACCCTACATAGATCCCCAGTCTAGGCATGCAGAGGTCTTACTCTGCCTCAGGGCCTTCCTGCTTCAGGAGGTTCATTCCTGCCTCAGGGCCTTTGAACTTACCCTTCCCTCTTCTTGGAAATCAGCTCACCACTTATTCATGTGGGTCACTACCTCTCTTCAGAGTGGAGGTCCCTTTCCACACTATGAAAACACCTTCCAAACCCCCACTTGTTGCACACAAATCTAACTGGTCTCTGTTCTATTTACCTTTATTTACTGTTCTTCATGTCACAAGTTATGCATTTATTTTTAAGATCTGTTATGTTTCCCTCATTAGAATACAAGCTCCATGAGGGCAGGAGATTGTTTATTCTCCTCTATATCGCCCATGCCTTATATGGGTCTCCTCACAGTAGGATTCGATAAACACTCATTGAATTAATGAATCAACCAAGTGCCAGCTTCAGCTACAGTAACCTCAGAGCCCCTGTTTTCACTCCTTTCTTTGCATGCCTTTGGGGAAACACTCACCTTGGATTTCCCCATGGATAGGTGCAGTCATCTTTTTTTTTTTTTTCTGAGCCAGAGTCTCACTATGTCACCTTTGGTAGAGTGCCATGGCATCACAGCTCACAGCAACCTCAAACTCTTGGGCTTACCTGATTCTCTTGCTTCAGCCTCCCAAGTAGCTGGGACTACAGGTGCCCACCACAACACTCGGCTATTTTTTTGTTGCAGATGTCATTGTTGTTTTAGCTGGCCTGGACCAGGTTCAAGCCCACCAGCCTCAGTGTATGTGGCTGGCACCCTAACCACTGAGCTACAGGCGCCAAGCTAGGTGCATTCAGCTTAAAGATGTAATTAGAGCTCACCTATGCAGAGTATCACTGTGGGGCAGGTTATGACACTGAGCCCTCTGCCTGCAATGTCTCATGAATTCTCAGAACAGTGCTAACTAAAATTGTCCTCATTTTGGTGATGAGGAAACTAATATGCAGAAAGAGGGGCTTGGTCCAAAGCCTAGAACGTGGGAGAGTCAGAACTGACCTCATAGTTTTTCTATCCTCCTTCCTCAGCTCCCCTTTATCTTCAACACCCTGGACAAGTTTCCAAGAATTGCAAAAAACAAACAACAAACAACCACAACAACAAAAACAGGCTGTTCCCTATTTTTTAAAGCTCTTGATATGTTTCATTGGCTTTAAATGAAGACAAGCCAGAAGAGGATGAAAAAATTGTGGAATATTTTGAAATTATACTTGAACATATAACCTGTAATATACAGAGAGGTCTCTATACAGATTATAGTGAACTGTAATAGGGCTATTTAAAAGGTGATAATATTATTAAAAAGAAAGTGGTAATTTACAGAAAACTATAGGTGGAAGGATGCAGTTACCCTACGCAAGAAACATGTTACCTCTTCTAACCCCATCTCTGCACCTCTAGGACCATATGGATGGCCTCAACTGGTGGAAATAATCTGAGGTGTCTGGCGGCTGGAAGGTTGGACTAGACAACCATCCTTGTACCTCCTCCTGAATTTGTGATAGGTCCTGACAACAACCAATAGCGCTTAAGAACCTTGGGGGACCAGATAGTCAAAAGCCACTTATTTAAATTGAGTTCAGATTCCATATCCCCAGGCTGCCTGCATTAATGTAAACACACGATCCAAATGGGGCCGTGGGGGTCCATGCACCAGGACAAAGGGATTTCATTCTTCTGACTCCTCACTTGCTTGGCCATGTAGCTGAGCCTGAGGAGCACAGCCGATTCAGACTTTGGACATATCCAGTTCTTTTCCATTTGGGGAAAGGCTAAAAGAACAACTGTTTTAAGATTTCTCGTCATTATGAATCATGCATTTCAAATTTTCTTTAGCGTTTCCTTTCTTATTTTCTTTTAAGCTGAATTAGGGGTCAAAATGAAGGGACCTTCATCTCTCTTTTTAAGTCATTTGTACATAGTTCCTAAATACATTTATGCCATTATGGAATTCAATGTGTTGACTATTTGTACAAATTGAAGTGCTTACATCCTACTAAACAACATAGCCTTCACCTCATTTACCCAATTATAGGATTAAGACATTTATGCTCTATACCTGATAGATCCAACTTGTACTTGCAATATGCTCCAGAGCTGTGGTCCCCCTACCAACCCTCCCTCAATCGATCCATCCTCCTCCCTTCCTGCCTTTCCCTCTCCCCTTCCCTCCTTCATCCTGGGCTCTGGTTGTGTTTTACTGAGCAGGCTGCACACTGCACACTGCACAAGTGGGAGCAGCAGTACCCACGGGGACCACCGTGAGACTCAGTAGCTTAGTTAAGGTACTTCAGCGCCCTTTATGCTTTGGAGTGCTGTTTGTTTCATTTTTAAATAGAAGATAAAAACCTGCCTTATTTATTCTCTAAGATTATTTGTAGGTATAATGGAATAATAGAGGTGAATGTGCCTTCATGAATGCAAAGTTAATTAGAGAGCATGTGAAAGTGTGTGTGTTCGGCTGGGGGCTGCCGAGCTACCTTTACATAAGCAAACTTCACTGTTATAAACAGCCCACGTACTTCAGCCCCAGTGGAGGATCTAAGACCACTGTCCACCTACGACATGGGAACGATTATACAGACTTTAAACAAACCTAAGGAATTACAATTCTTACATCACCTCCCCTTGAAAAAATATATGCCAGATAAAATAAAACAAAATAGTGTAGCTTGTTGCTTTTTCTGGTGGTTGCTGTTTAACCAGAGGTTTAACAGGCAAACTCTGACCTCCAAGGTCTTTTTGAACAGGTAGGTCCATGTCCATATAAACTGAATCTAAACTTTTAATCAAGAAGACATCTCTTTCAATCAGAGTTTTGGAGTAAAATAGATGTTGTTTTCAGAAGGCATTTGATGAAATGGATATACCAATCAGGAGAAAAGCACAAGAGCCAAGCAAATCAGACATTCCATCTTAGCCCGAGCAGGACCAGCCCAGAAGCAAAAATAAAGTCCTGCCAGCAACCTTGATGTTATCACTGGGGAAATAGGAATTTCTTGAGCCATGTTTTGACTCTCCTTCTGGAAGACAGAGTAATGCGCTCTACCCAGGAAGTTATGGTAACACAAAGCTTTGGCCATCTGCATGATTTTTAAAAATCAAACTGATCTAAAATTACATGGAGACAATCTCATCTTGGGTTGCCTTCACTTAGTATTTTCAATTAGTGAAAGAGAAGATGATTTCAGCTGCTTGGAGCTCTCTATTCAATAAAAGAAATTCACAGTTACATTATTTTTTTAATTGATCTTCATTCATTAGTGCCAAATGAGAGAAATAATTGGGCTCTAATTACCCTGGCATCTGAGTAAGTGGTAGTATAATTTTCCATTTGGCTCCAAAGTATTCTCAATAATTAAGTCATGTCTCTCCTGCTATCTAATTTAAGAACCTGAAAGAAATGAACGAGTGAAAAAAACATTGACAAAAACTTAATCACAAGCCTCATTGATATGCAACTTCTTTCCTATCTGCGGCTTCATTTTGGTTTTAATCAGGACTGGGGCATAATGCCAAGTTCAGGGAAGAAGGGAGAAAACAGCAAACTATGTATGAGAAGAAGGCTCCTCGTTGCTTATTTGAGATGGAAATCCTGTGCTTGAAAATGTTTAATGCTAAGATGGACAGAAAAATAGATACCATCCCACGGCATGCCTGAATGTTTTTATTTTGATTAATATCAATTTGATTGCACTCCAATCCCTTCAGAAACCTGGATGAAGATGTAACATGAATAATTATGATCGTTAGTAGCTTATATTTATATAACCCTTCATAGTTTTGAAAACACTTTAATGTACATTATCTCATACCAGGAACCAGAGAGGCAGCATAACTTTGTGCTTAAGCTGCCAGACCCAAACTGAGACAGCCTGGGTTCTAATCTGGACTGTATTGATTCCTAGTTGAGCAGAACCTTGGGCACATATTTCTCTCTAGACCTCATATTCTTCACGTATAAAATGACAATGATAGCAACACCTTCCCCATCGGTAACAATGTGTTAACGTGTATGTAACAATGCTTAGACTATTGACATATAGCAAGCTCACTATTAATGGTACCAGATGGCTCCATCTTTCAGAATTATAAACCCAAAGTCAAAGAATGTGGTCTAGAACAGAAATTAGCAAACTGTGGCCCAAGACTCTAATTCGGCTCTCTGCCTCTTTTTGCATGGTTTGTGAGCTGAGAATGGTTTTATGTTTTTTAATGGTTGAAAAAAAATCAAAAGAATAAGAGTGAAAATTATGATATGCAATTCAAATTCAGTGCCCACAAATAACATAGTATTGGAATACAGCTATACCCATCACATGACCATTGCATATGGTCATGTTCACACTATAATGGCAGAAGCTAAATAGCTGTGACAGAGACCATAAGTCCTGAAAAACCAGAAATATTTATTACCTAGCCCTTTACAGAAAATGTTTGCTGACTTCTGATATAGGTGTTAATGTAAATTGTACGAACAGAATCCCCAAAGTAGTACAGTTAGGAAACAGGGGGATATAAATC
This sequence comes from Galagoides demidoff, assembly GCA_963574575.1. Lineage (NCBI taxonomy): Eukaryota > Metazoa > Chordata > Mammalia > Primates > Galagidae > Galagoides > Galagoides demidoff. The sequence goes on along the minus strand of CAUYQV010093015.1, from coordinate 19,436 downwards.
ATTTTCTATTTACAGGAAAAAGAAATTGGGGTAGTGCTTTGGAGGCAAATAAACCTGGTTGGAATCCTACCTCCAACCACAGACATCTATGTGGCTTAAACCTGTTGGTGTCCTGTCTCCTCACTTGGAAAATAGATTATAATAATACATGATTGCTTTAAGGACTGCAGTAGATAATATATTCAAAACAATGAATACTCAATAAGTGTATATCGTGTGATGATCGTATCAGACTAAGGACAGGTATAGAGTCCATGATCAAAAATGACACAGAACCAGCAAATCCAAAACCAAGTTCAGGAACTTGGTTGTGAGCATCAGAGAGCCAAGCCAAAGCTCAGGAGAGAGTGATTAGAGTTAAGAAGGATAGGAAAGGCATGTCTTCAAGTTTATTAACTAAGGCAGATGAAGGACAGGGAGATGTTCCTAACAATGTGGTTTCCACCTAACCCTGCAGCTGTTTCCCACTCGGGTGTGCCATGTCCTTGTAGTTTCAGCTGTCTCTATTATCCATGTTTATCTCCAAGGGTGTAGTCAAGACAAGGCTATGTAGGGAGGAGTGGAAGAAGTTGATGTGCCATTCCACTAGGGACCTGTTAGGTTTGAGGTGTTAATGGGACATTCAAGTATACTTGAGCACCAGGCAACTGGAAAAGAAGAATTGAGACACAGCTATAGCCAGAATCCACTGGAGATGCAGTGGTGAGAAGTCCTCAAAGAGGAAATCAAAAAGAGGGACATAAAGGAAAGGAAGGTGAAGAAGCCAGGAACAGAGCTGGGACAGATATGGTTGGCCACATGGGAATTTCAACATCTTGTTGCATTGCTTCCTCCTACAGTCAAGTCCAGAAAACCAAATGCTCACTTATCCACTTTAATCTCAAAACTCTTGAGTTTGGGGGAGTTCTGGGTAATAGAAACCCACTCAAGCTAATTTCAATTACAAAAGGGGAATATACTATTAGTGCAAAAGACCATTTCAGAGAATACAGGGGGAAGAAAAAGGCAGCCCTTACAATGGATGCTTCCAGAATGTTAATGAGGCCCAATAAATAGAACTCAATTCTTCGGTTCTGAACCAACTGAGAAATAAGGCTAAAGAGTCTACAAATGGGAGACCAGCTACCAACTTTTGTTTGCTTTTGTATCCTCAGAACCTAATATGATTCCAACACATGCCAGGTACTCAGTAAATATTTGTTGAATTTGACTGGATGAACAAAATACTGGATGAAATAGTTGTCATCTCAAGCAAGAAACATTTTTTAATGTAAAAGAATAAGGCTCAATTGATTAAGTTTCAAGAAACCAGTGGCAAGTGATAAGCACGGTAAAATCCATTGCCCACTCTATTATACTTTACTTTTAGAGCATATATCAATTTTTAATAATATGACTTTAGATTAATGTCCACCTCTCTCACAAGATTATAAACTACATAAGGAGAGCAGTTGTGTCTCCTTTGGTCTTTATCTAGCACAGGGTAGATAATGTAGTCAACAAACACTTTCTATAAAGGACCAGATAGTATTTTCATCTCTGTGGCTATCTAGTGTCTGTCAAAACTACTCAGTGTTGCTATTGCAGGGAAAAAGCAACCATACATCGTATGTAATGAATGACCATGGATGTGTCCCAGTAAAACTTTATTTACAAAGACACAAGGCAGGATCCCACGGCCCATGGGCCTCAGTCTGCTGACACCTCATCTAGCATAGAGTTCAACAAATATTGAATGGATATTCTGCATCAACTTAATATCAGCTCAGAAGGATCTACACAGTGCCCTTCGTCCTCTGCTTCCTTTCCTTCTCTATCACAAATTCCATCAGATCCTCAGGTTTTATTCACTTAATATGGTGGTCAACTGACAACCATCCAGAATAAAGGAGGACAGACAAGACAAAACAAATGTTTTCAAATTTAAAAATAAGGAATAATTGAAAGCTCTAGTTCTACACCTACAACAAAAATAATTTGTCTAAATGATGTGGTCCAAATACTACATATGAGGAAGTTACTTAAATGATTTTACGAGAAGACTGAGTCTTCTCCAAAGACCTGAGATCAAGACCTTTTCTGTCACACCTAACCTGTGTAATGTGGAGTAATGACTTTTATGACTGAGCCTCAGTCTCCCGATCTATAAAATGCAGATAATGAGACCCTCTCTGCAATATGTTTGTGAAGATTAGAGAGTGTGTATAAAAGCTTAGACTTGTTAATGATTTTTTTAAAAATGATCCACAGATCTTATCTTTGTTAGTGCTGGAGTTATTGTTGCTTTTATTTGGTTCTAAAACTCTTTCCAAAAAAACAGATTTGTTCTTCTCCCAAAGATCTGTAAAATGCTATTTGGGCCCAACCAACTTTTATGAAAAATTCAAGACCTTTTCTCAATGTACACATTTCCTTTGACATCACTGCACAATGAAGAACACATGTGCGGTTACAAAAGAGAGAACAAGGTTTTGTGGCATAAATTATTGATATGTTTTGGAGCATATGCAAAATGAGATGGGGGGGAGAATAAGTGAATAAGGAGATGGATTTGAAAGAAACGCAATTCACAAGAACAATTAAAGCCCTATGAAATGATCCCGGCCAAATAACATTTAAACAGGCTGCCTATAAATTAGGGAAAATTGAGTGCACTGAACTTGTTTGTTGGCAGGGGTGGGTGGGAGTGGTTATTCTCAAGCCGTATACCTCTTGTTACCCTTAGCAAACAACTGGGCTCATCTTTAACGTGAAAATCATGTTGATATAATCAGTATGTCTCATTGGAGAAAGGAAAGAATATTTGCCTTTTAAGAGTTTCATAGAAACAAGCCAAACTACAAATTGTAAGAAAATAAACCATCATTTGGTTAAACACCCTGCCCCGCACATGAGCGCACACACGCATTTTATCATTGTGTAAGATAATTAAGGAGCTGTGTTGTTTCCCTGGAGTGTCTCTAGCTATAGTTTCTCAATTAACATGGACATCTATGGGGAGCAAGATATGTAATTCATGTAAGAATTAAGTAACCCTCAATGTGCTTTTGCACATTTGCACACAACCATATATTTCCTCTGTTCCTAAAAATAAATTTTAAATGGAAGCCATAGAAATTGTTTCTAATTATGCACTTTTTTTTTCCAAGTTGGGAGCAGGTGAATTTTCCCAAAGTAAATGAATCTCCAAACAAAAATAGAATTACTAGTCTTGGAGAATTTGGAATATCATCCATCTTAGTTTTGTTTTCATTTTTTTTTTACAATTTCCCGTCATGGTTGGAATCTCCTATAACTTCTTAACCTGAAATTCTGAGAAACAGGATTGCTTTCAAAGAGATGAGTACAGGCGGAGGCAGGAGACTCGCTTGAGCCCAGGAGTTGGAGGATGCTATGAGCTGTGATGCCATGGCACTCTACCCAGGGGGATAGCTTAAGGCTCCGTCTCAAAAAAAAAAAAAAAGAGATGAGTACATGAGAAATGTAGAAAGGGAACAAAAGTGGTCTCTTTCTCTTCCCTTTATCCTAACTGCTCAGAACTCATGTGCAGGGAGCCTGTCTCACAGCTATTTTGATAAATATCAAGCTGACTTTTAAAAAAATGTCAAAAATACATTTTAAATCTACTGACTTCTTATGTATAGCAAACCTTTGACAACAGAACTGACTTCTTTTTATCTTTTCATTTGTTGATGGGACGGTCTTGCCTATAGAATTAGCACCCTGAACTCAAATGCCTACAGGGGCCAGCAGAATATTAATTAATGGAAATGACCAGATATTTCCACATTAAACACATAGAAGTATTCTTCCCTTCTACAAGGAAAATACTCTTTCTCATCTTTCTTGAACCATAAGCTCATCTGTACTTTGTTTTCACACTTCTGAGTCATGAATACAGAGAAATATTTCTTCACTCTGCATGAGGCGCTTTTCCAGGCCCAGTGACAAATGGTAGCTTGTGCTGTGCTGTGGGAAAGACAGAGGTGAGTCGTAGGCTCTGTGGCGAGCCCAGCAATGAGCGGCCTCACCCAGAGAAGGCAGCGGCCATGCAGTAGACAGTAAATAAGGAAGCAGGAAGGTCTGTGGAAGGGATGACAATGGTTCTTCCATTAGCACAGTTCCTGGCACCGAGTAATCATCCAACAAATATTAGCTGGCCTTGTTATTACTGTTGTCATCATTGTCATTGATTGGAAATGGGCGGGACGGGAGATCAGAGAGTTAGTGCTGTGTTAGGTCAGTAACCAGTGATTGAGTTACATGTAAAGAAATAATTTACTGATTATTTCCATTCATACCCCAAGCTTTTTGTTCTCAGACAAAAATCCCTTCCTGATTTTCTCTCAAAATACGTCTCCTGGACCATCCCCAAAAATACATCTGCTTTCTGGCTCACCTCCAGAATTCAAGGGCCTCCTTCTGATCTATTCCTCCTCCAATTTAGAATCCAGATTTTCATAGCCCTTTATCCAGCCAGGGGCTGGAGTGGGCTTATTCCTGCTGGAGAGTAGCAATGGTTAAATTTTGAGGAATTTTTTAAGCCCAGTTATTCCACATAGCATCATTAAAAATTAATGATATACAGTTAGAACTCAATGAATTACATTACAAACAAAAATAATAATATACCTCCTAATTATTTTACTACATTTTACTACTACCTATGTTCTTGAGATTATTTAGAAGTATCCCAGTTGTGTGGTAGAAATACTTGATAATGGTGGCTGTACATGTCTCTTCTGAATTCTGTGTTCAGTGATTTTGTATTGGTAACTTGAAATTAACCATTAGGGTAATATTTATATTATGGGCATCAGTAGTCACCACAAATCAGGGCTTTCTTCCACCCCACCTCCACCCCCAGAGACAGGTGGTAAATATTTAGTAGAACAGTGCTCCTTTTAGTCTTCTTTTAATTATTTTTTATTAAATCATAACTTTGTACATTGATGCATTTATGGGGTTCAGGGTACTGCTTGGATACACAACGTGAAATGCTTACATTGAACTAAGTAACACCTCCATCACAATTACACTCATTTCTTAATAGTTCTGAAGTGTACCATTGCATCATGCACATTAGGTGAGGTTTATTCTTCTTTCAAATGCTTTAAACATCTATCCCTCTCTCAGGAGTCATGCTCTCCTTTGTATTACAGATTGTTGGTTAAAAGTCATAGCCTCCTTTTAGATTGTACATTTCTGATGGGCAGGATGGATACCTTGTTCACATTTTTATTCTCCAAAGCATCTTGCACAATGGATTCAATATTTACTTGTCACTTGGGATTAATCAGAAGTCATGATTCAGTTCTGGGAAGTGGAAACATGGGTTCAAGCATCACGTTTAAGTAAAATAATAGACTCTCCCTGTGCATGAACCTAATCAGAAGTGAGAGAATTGGCTTCAGAGAGGCCAGCCAGACGCTTATACCTAGAGAAGGAGTCTGCATAGGAAAAGGGAAGATGGTGTGTTCAGTGGTGTTATGTCTGAAAAATGGCAGAAGAAGGAGATCAAATTCAGACTTAATTAGTGTGAGGAGCATGATAATAAGCCCTTATTTTCTTATATCACGATAAAGAATTCGTTGTTTTTTTGTTTTGTTTTGTTTTTTTGAGACAAAGTCTCAAGCTGTCACCCTGGGTAGAGTGCTGTGGCATCACAGCTCACAGCAACCTCAAACTTCGGCCTAAGCAATTCTCTTGCCTTAGCCTCCCAAGTAGCTGGAACTACCCAGCTACTTGGGCCAGCTATTTTTGTTGTTGTTGTTTTGTAGTTGTCATTGTCATTTTAACTGGGCCAGGCCAGGTACGAACCCACCAGCTTCAGTATATGTGACAGGTGCCCTACCCACTGAGTTACGGGCACCACCCAGGATAAATCTCTATTCACATATCTCTCTGCTTCCTCAAAAAGATCTTCTAACCCTTTCAAATGACTTGGTTGACAGATGTCAGAATAAGAGCTAGAGTGATTTTCTATGCCGTTCTTGTCCTTCAAATGTAGACTAATTCCCTCCTGCCCACGTCTCTTTCTAAGGGGAACCATCCTGTATAGAGCTGCTACAGCCCACATGACCATGTTTTCTGTCAGGTGATCTTACACACCTAATCAGCTGAGGGATGCATACCTGACTGAATAGGCGGGCCAGTGACATGCTAAATAGAAAAAGCTGAGCTGGGCAGTCACATCACTGCTCTTAGGAATTCCACCTTGACAACATGGAGAGTGCAAGCCAATTAGAGTGGTAAGAAAGCTGAAAGGGTGCCACAAAGATACTATGAATTAGAATGGGTGCCACAGCAAACAGAAGTGTAGAGGACACCAAGAGCCAGATGACCTCTGAGCGAGATGATTTACAGCTGGAGGGTGGACCCTCGGGCCATTCATCCATAGGTGTTCTTCGTGGAAGAAGAGCCCAAGCCTTCAGCACGTAATCATTTGTTAATTACTCCCCTCAACTGTGTTGTAAGGTCTCAATAAAAGGCTCTGTGGAGGTTGCTCGGGGCTACCCTGCAAAGAAGAGCTAGCCCACCTCTTACAAGCTTGTACTTCTAATCCACATCATGCCTTGTTCCTTCCTATGGTGATCAAGACCAGGGCCATAGGGGCCCCAGGGGTTGCGACACAGAAGCCATGTTATAATGCAGAAGGGTGTTTGAAAAGGCAGAAAAAGGTGTTTGGCGGATAAAGGAATTTGCAACAAATACAGAGATGAGGAGAGAAACAATAATTGTAGCTGGGTCATAGGGCTATTTTAGTTCCTTGTTTAGTAGTTACAGTCTATAATGTTAGACACAGAATACATATAAGTAATCTACCCAAGGTCACATCTAGTAAGCAGATAGACTTCTCAATCTCAGATGAGTCTTATTCTGAAATAGATGTGTGATATATTGGCTACCCTGCCCACTACATGCCCACGACATGCCCACGACAGTCAAGGCTGATTAAACCAGGAACCTGTGTCATGAAGCCTGAATTTAGCTTTCAAACTCTACTCACTATGAGCCTTCAGCAGCCACTGTTCATGAATCAGAGTTAGGAACGGCTGAGTCTGTTACTTATATATTCATTCTGCCATAAAGTCCATTACAAATTATTGTTCAATAATATTGGTGATAAGTTTCCTCTCAAAGGTGAAAAAGGGATCACTGAAATTAGTCATCTAAAATCCAAATTAAATGTCCAACAAACAAGTATAAAGTGCCTTTTTAATAGGATATGGCTTATAATTTTGGCCAGCTATAAACAGCTTGGTACTGTGAAGAAAAACTTATTACATAGGGGGATGGTAAAGAAATTAAAACCCATTATGAAAATTGTCCTAGAAAATATGGTGAAAAGACACACAGATACACACACACAAAAAAAATAAATTAAAATAAAATCTTCAACAAAGCCAGGAAACAATTAATCATAGAATGTAAGGCTTTTTTAATGATATCAAAGATCAAATAATTCATAATACAAAAAAAATTACTATTTTAGTTTTAGATGAGTTGTACAATGGGTAAACTGCCCGATTAATATTCTAGGTGTCTTATATTTTATCTTAAATGACTCCTAAGAAATGTTACTCAAATAAAATAAGTTCAAACTTGTATCAGTATTTTTCAACTTTTTATATCTGACAGGCAAAAATATCAGTTAGATATGAACAATTAGTTTCTGTCATGATGGAAAGTATACCAGGTATGTTACAATTCAAAGTTAATGCAACTTTAAAGCAATAGATAGATAATATCTTGCTTTGCTCTACTATAAGTTTCATTGAAAATGCTTGTATGCCGTTTCTTACAGCAAGATCTATGGAAAGGGTTGTGGGTGGGTGCAACTGTTAAAAATCACTCCATATATGTGCAAATGCTAGAAGCCATTGCCAGTTTGTGGACTTGTTGATGAGCATGAAAGACAATGATCATTTTAATGATCTTAGGTATTTTGCCAGTACTCACAGTACTCATTAGTTGAGTCATGGAAGACCTTTACAAAGATTGAACCTTAATCCAAGATTCTCCTGAAGCAATATGCATACTTCAATAATCAAAAACAAGATGATTTATGTTTCTCACCAATATCACACTACACATAAACAAGCTAACTCCAAAACTCCAAAACAATAAAGGACATATTGTGACCCAGCTAAACAAGTATGAGAATCTACGTCAGAATGTATACTTCCCATAATACAAATCAATAAGGATAATTTTACACATTTTCTAACATGAGTCAATATATAGAAGATATATATTGTAATTGCTAGCCTTATATAAATTGCTGTGAAAACAAGAAAAAAGTTGGGGGATACTTTGTTGATGTTGAAACAATTCAGTTGCTTTTCAAAATCTCTTATACACATTGGAATTTGATGAGAATCCTGACTCAACACAAGAGTGGTGAATTTACTTAATTTGGACACACAGATATGAAATTAGTATGCTTTTGCTTCAAAGACAAATCTATTCTGCTAAGAGAAATTAAGCAGTTTTGTCAATATGGATTCAAATACTCAAGGTAGTTATTGATAAACTTTTAGATATATTTGGAACAACTTGGGTATGTTAATCTATTTTATAACTATAAATTTTTTGCCTCTCCCCTTTCCTTCCCTCCCCCTCATCTTTCCCCTTCATCTTGGGCTGTAGTTGGGTTATAGCTTTCATATGGAAGTATGGGTACTTATGTATTGGTTTCATAGTAGGGCTGAGTACATTGGATACTTTTTCTTCCATTCTTGAGATACTTTGCTAAGAAGAATATATTCCAGCTCCATCCATGTAAACATAAAAGAGGTAAAGTCCCCATCTTTTTTTAAGGCTGCATAATATTCTGCGGTATACTATAAAACTACTAGAAGAAAGTTCAGGGAAAATACTTGAAGAAATAAGCCTTCTTATTTTATGAGGAAGAATATTTTATGAGGAAGACCCACCCAGGCAATTGAAGCAACACCAAAAATACATTACTGGAATTTGATCAAACTAAAAAGCTTCTGCACAGCCAAAAACACAGTAAATATAGCAAGCAGACAGCCCTCAGAATGGGAGAAGATATTTGTAGGTTATGTCTCTGGCAAAGGTTTAATAACCAGAATCCACAGACAACTCAAACATATTAGCAAGAAAAGAACAAGTGATCCTATCTCAGGGTGGGCAAGGGACTTGAAGAGAATCTTCTCTGAAGAAGATAGGAATGTGGCCTACAGACATATGAAAAAATGCTCATCATCCTTAATCATCAGAGAAATGCAAATCAAAACCACCTTCATCTAACTCCAGTAAGATTAGCGCACGTCACAAAATCCCCAAACCATAGATGTTGGCACGGATGTGGAAAAAAGGGAACAATTCTGCACTGCTGGTGGGAGTGCAAACTAATATCTTCCTTTTGGAAAGAAGTTTGGAGATCACTTAGGGATCTAAAAATAGACCTGCCATTCGATCCTGCCATTCCTCTACTAGGTATATACCCAAAAGACCAAAAATCACTTTATAACAAAGATATTTACACCAGAATGTTTATTGCAGCCCAATTCATAACTGCTAAGTCATGGGAGAAGCCCAAGTACAACTATAAATTTTATGAACTCTAAATACAAATCAAGAATTTCCAATGCAAGTGTACTATACAAATTAAGATATATACCCTAGTCCCCAGCACTCAGCTCACAGCCCTACCAATGAGCTTCCCTTCTGGGCTATGAGATGTGCTTTTAACTGTAAAATACACCTCAAATTTCAAAGACTTAGGATGAAAAAAAAATCTAAAATAATTAATGATTTTTATATTATTTGCATATTGACATGACAGGATTGGTATATGTATGATTAAATGAAATGAATTAATAAAATTAATTTCACCTATTTTTTTTTTTTACTTTTTAAAATGGGGCTGCTACAAAGTTTAAAATTGCATATGTGCCTGACGTTGTATTTCTATAGGTCAGTGCTACTCTGGAAATGAGACACCTTTATATCAAGATTTTCTTAGATTTTTCTCAATTTTTAAGAAAGTATTAAGATATTCAAAATCTATAGTGTAATTTCTGTTTTTCACTGAGGGAATCCCACCAAACTTCAACTTGAACATCTGGAATATTAGTTATTTTACAACCTGATCAATTAAATCAACATCTTAGAATAATACAGTAGAGATACGTGACAGCTGAAAAGTTAAGGGGGGGGCAGTGTTTCAGAACACTTTGAAAGATTTTTTTGTTTTTATTTGTGGCAAATCATACATAACACAAAATGTATCATCTTAGCCATTTTTAAGAGAGCACAGTTCTGTGGCATTAATTACATTCACATTTTTTTACAACCATCACCCCCATCCATCTCCAGAAATTATTTCATTTTCCCAAACTAAAACTCTGTACAAATTGAGCACCAACTCTCTATTGCCTGCCCCACCCCACCCCCAGCCTCTGGCAACTGCTATTCTAATATCTGTCTTCATGACTTTGAGTACTCTCGATGTCTCATGTAAGTGAAATCATACAGTATTTGTTCTTTTGTGTCTATAAAAGTTTTTTTCTTTGAGACAGAGCCTCAAGCTGTACCCCTGGGTAGAGTGCTGTGGCATCACAGCTCACAGCAACCTCCAACTCCTGGGCTCAAGCAAGTCTCCTGCCTCTGCCTCCCAAGTAGCCGGGACCACAGGCACCCACTACAATGCCTGGCTATTTTTTTTTTTTTTTTGGTTGCAGCTGTCATTGTTGTTTGGTGGGCCCAGGCTGGATTCGAACCTGCCACCTTAGGTGTATGTGGCTGGCGCCTTAGCCACTTGAGCCACAGGCGCCAAGCCTGTAAAAGTTTTAATTGAATCTTCCAGGAATATATTTCAAAGTTTGATCACAAATCTCATTTCCAATGGAACATTCGCTGTTGAGAAGAAAGAAAAGTGATACTTTGGTAAAGGCTTTGCAGCGATCAATTTCCGTGAAGCTTCCTGTGCCCTTTTTCCTACAGGAAAATTAGGCTTAAAGTCAGAAAATGTTAGCAGCTCCACAAGGATACATCAGGGTGATGTTAGAATAATCTGTAAGAAACTCAAAGAAGAAATCATTCTTAAAACCTGTGATAACTCTAAAATATGCAGCTCACTGGGCCTTTCGTAACTGTCCCTAAAAAACCAGGATATGTGAGCTGGCTTGATAGAGGAGCAGAACATTACTCAGTCAAATAGTGAAATTATATGGTGACTCTAAAAGTTACACGTAATACTGAAGTTCAAATCGTTCTCAAGATCAACAAATGCTAGTATACTATGTTTTCTGCTTGGGAGAAAGCTGGGTGAATAGATGAATGAGTTAATTAGTCTCGAGTTTAGTAACATGCATAGAAGGTGTAGGCTCTGTTCACATTTCCTCACCCCTTTTCTTTTTCCAAGAGAAAAGTCAAATATTTTTAAATGTATCTACAAGCAACTCATTGTGCCATTCTATGTTTTCTTGACTCTACAATAATCGTTTACATAATCAAAGCCTGGAAACACTTCCGTACAAGTTTGCATGCTTATGGACAACCAAAAGAAAAAAGGACAAGGGGCCAAAGTGAGAAAAATCAATAAACCCTAATTAAATTCCTCTGCGTAGACATTTTGCTTTGCCTTGGAAATTCACCAGAGGATAAAAGAAATATTTTTTTAATGGGGGGAGAAGGTGAGCTGATACAAGAAAAGAACTGAACCAAGTTTCAAATTAGTACAAAAAGAACTCACGGAATGACTGAAAATGTCAGAAATGAAAGGAAAAAATGAAGTGGCTCCTGGTAGTGACAGATTATAGAACTAGAAGAAACTTTTGCATTTATGTTACTTTTGGGTTGGTAATTGGAGATGTCACGGAGGCAGGGACAAGGGAGTATGTTCCTCACACAAGGTCACGCCTGGTGATGCAGTGTAGCCCCGAGCCCGTGCAATTCTTTCTTTCCTCTGTCCCCCATTGTATCCGATTCACATCTGGGCATGCAAAACAAGCAGAGCTTTCATTTATTTTTTCCTTCACAAATGCAGGAAGTAAGTGCATGTCCAAAGAAAATATTTATGTATTTTTAAAGTGGATTCTATGAGCAATTGAATACACAAATTAAAACAAACAAACATACTTGCCTGCTGGCCAATGCCTTTCTGAGGCCCAGTTTTACTTTGCACGTGAACACAGATTAAAAGGCTTGATTCTGATGAGAGACAGTTTCGTGTGGTTTTATTATCTTATTTCGGAAGGAATTTATGGTCCTCCCTTTGCTTTCCACTCATTTCATTGGTGATACTGCCTTAGTAAAAACACCACAAAGCACAGGAAGGCAGAAGTGATTTGAAAACCTTCGAAGTTGTATTACAGTTGTTTTTAAAGGAAAATGGATGAGTGGGCAGTGAACATTTTTAGGGTTTAATTTTCATCTTGATACAAGATTGTAGACTTGTTAACCCAAACTATCAGCACAGATTTGGAGAACGACTTTTTATTTAAGAATGACCAACCCAGCTTTCTTTTTCCATTTTAAAGGAACGATTACAAAAGCCTGTCATGGGGCCACTACAAAAAAAAGAAAGCTCATTATCTCAAGGCCATGTGACAACCTCAGCTGCATAAACAGAATAATTTCAAGAAATTAAAGAAAAATAATGGTACCTCAATGCACTCATAAACATGATTAAAGTCAAAGTAGGTGGGGACAAAATAAGCTCCAATCTCTGAGGTTTCTAAATTCGAATGAACCTGTTGACGCAGCCCTGGTGTCTTCCCCGCAGTCATGTTGATTAATTGGCTAATGTAAATTCCAAGCAGTCTCATTAGATAGATTAAAAGAAATAGCAGTGGGTCATGTTAAGTTTAAAATTAATCATGGAAGTTAATCATCAAGAACAACCATGAAATTGATCATGCAATATTTTCCAAATGACAAATAAAATGAAACATAATAAACAAGTAACCATTCTAAATAATTAAAATGCTGCCCTCTCTAATCCAGACAACATAGGAGCTCTTAGAAGAACCGTGTAACTGGTGTTTGGGTGATTATCTTCTCTTAACAAGCCTGTACTCAAAGACCCAGTCCAGTGTTCACCTTTTTATTCTGCTTGTATTCATCATCATCTGACTGCCACCAAGGCAGGACAAAGGACAGCCATCAATAATTGCTGTCATTGGTGGCTTTGGGCCACAGCTGCAAGTTGGGCTCTTCCTCTGACCCCATCTACAAGGTTCACTGCTGGATGACCTTGGTCAGCCTGAAACCTGCTCAGTAGAGCTCTCATTGAGCTTGGTCATTAGACTCTAGGCCCCAAAGCTCCCAGGGTCAGTGCCAAAAACCTTCAGGACGACCTCACTGCTCCTACCAGCATGATTCCTTGAGCCTTCTCCTGGTGCAAAGAAACCATCTTGCAGATGAGAGGAGATTATGACATCAATACTTTTCTTGTTGTTAAACTTTAGTCTTGTTAGTTTGGCCTGCAAAGGTATATCTCAACTCTTGTCACTTTGGGGAGCCTGGATTATTCCGTTCTGACAACCTACCCCAACCTGCTATCATCCCCTCACCCAAGTACTAAAATTGCCTCCTTTCTTATGGTCTCTTTGCTTTTACTTTTCTTTCCATTGACTCCTGATCTATTTTCACCCCGCAGGAAAAAAATAAATAAATCAATAAAAATACCTCTTTAGAGTATAAATGAGAGCACATCTCTGATTAAAACCCTCTCATGGTTTCTCTAGCCATGACCTACAATGACTCTGCTAATCTCTGCCTTCATCTATACCCAGGACAAGCTAAAAAATGGTGGGGACTAGTACAAGATGAAAATGTGGGGCCTCTTGTTCAAAACTTAGTAAAAATTTCAAGATGATGACATAAACATATTAAAATAAGAGAAAGACCTTTCTAGGCATGGGGCGCTGTACAACTGCGCAGCTCACACAGCCGTGAGGCCAGCCCTGCCTCCGGCTCCACTATCACCAACACTCTGACCTATTATACTATGTTTGCAACCAGTACATTAGCACACCAAATCCTGCCTTGGAAAACAGAGCTGTGTGTATGCCACGAGTTCCCAGCACTGCGGAGCAGCAGGGTTTCAGAACATACCTTCCTGGCATTTTCCCTTTCCCATGCTCACTGCTGTCAAGTATGTCTTCAGAACAGTAGAGCAGCACCAGCAATACTGCCTCCTATGTGCGTGGGAAAACAAAAACAAGTAGGAATGTCCCACTCCATGCTCTTACTAACATATCCACAAGGAAATTTAATTATGATAATAAAAGAAGCTCTCACGACACATGCCTTTAAATCAGAAAAAAGCAAAATTCCACAGAATAAAAACAAAGCAGCTGGCTCGGCGCCCATAGCACAGTGGTTACACCGCCAGCCACATACGCACCCAGGGAGCCGGGTTCAAACCCAGCCCAGGCCAGCTGGACAACAATGACAACTACAACAAAAAATAGCCAGGCTGTTGTGGCGGGGAGGCTGAGGCAAGAGAATCGCTTAAGGCCCAGAGTTGGAGGTTGCTCTGAGTTGTGATGTCACAGCACTTGACCGAGGGTGACACAGTGAGACTAGGTCTCAAAAAAAAAAAACAAAGAAGCTGCAAGTACGGAAACTTGAAGCAGCCTCACAAGTAGCTGATAGTAACCTATCCATCAGTTACCTAAAGCCCCTTTCTGGACGTGGCCTTGGAACTCCATGGATCTCCACATGGTCCTGGATCCTCTAGGATCTGGGTTTCGTTAGCACTTCTTTGGACATGATTTTTTAAAATAGTAATCACAATGATTTTGGTGCATTAAGCTCCTATCTCATAGCCAACAGTGTACTTGGTATTTTACTTACAGCAATACACACTTCAGGGTGTACTATTCTAATGACTTTATAGATGAGCAAAACAAAGCCTGACCAAGGAACGATGCTACGGCCAAATGTGGCACCTTCCCAGTCAGTATTTTGGAAAAGATGGTCAACGGACTCCCGGCCTCCAAATCATGTGGGAGCTTGTTGATAGTACAGCCTTGCCTGAGACATGCAGAAACAGATTCTCTGTGGCTGAGTCCCGGGATGCCACGTGCGTAGGTACAAATGACATAAGCGTCCATTTTAGCAAGTCCCTGGGGACTCTTCTGCAACCGATTTGAAAACTGCTGCTCCAGGTATTCTCCTTCCTCCCCCATTCATTTTCTTGAGGAAAATGGTCTCGTCTGGCCCCTTCTGGAGGCAGTTGAGTTCCTCAGTCCTTCTTCCACCTTCACTAAGTGGTGGGGTGTGGACCTTAGCAAGGCACAGCAGGACAGCATGTTCTCAATACCTGTGAGCTGGGCAATTTGACCAACACACAGTGGACAAAGTTAACTAATCTCATACAATAAATCCACAGGAGGTCATCTTCCCACACAAGATATGAAATAAAATATGCAAAGCAGAGTCCTGACCCTGCCTCCGTGCGTGGAAGGTCATTTGTCACAGCACATGTGACATTCCAGAATGCAGCCTACGGCACTGAGGATCCCCAGCTGCATCAAGAGTGAATGAGGGAGGATGATACCAAACAGGCCCTGAGATAAGAGCCATCTCTGACCTGAGGGCCACTCGCAAGACTGCACAAGCTCCATAAGTTATCCTGAGCTTAAACACATTTGCAATCCTTTCTCCTACCGCTGAAGGAGTTGACATAGTTTTACTATGTAAACCCTCAGCCAGTACTTTCCTCCACCTAATTTATACCTTGTCATTAAATTCCAGCCTATATTTACTTTCCAAATACCAAGTCATGATGTCATGTTACGGAAAGTGCCTTCTATTTTCATTAATTATATCATTTCTCACATGCATATATGTGTCTGTGTATATGTATTTATACATATACATATAATCATATATACGAATCTTTAGGTTCATTTGGATCTTATCTTCTAGAGCAGTGGTTCTCAACCTCCTCATACTGCAATGTATTTTCATTGTTAAAAAGGGGTTGCGACCCACAGGTTGAGAACTGCTGTAGAGAAACACGTACAACTTTTGATTGCCTCTTACTAGGAAAAAAAATGTGAGAAGGAGGGAGGGGGTCAATTTACTGCACTAATCATCTGTCTTGTGAAGTCAGAAGAAGAAGAAATAATGGAATCTGTCCCCAGGGTATTGAAAAAGTAGTATGGAAGAAAAAAATAAACACATTGCCCAAATAACGAATTTTATACACTATCGTAAGCGTTCCTTATGAGGTCAGAATTCATCCAAGGACAAATAATAAATAGATGGGAGAGAAACAACATTTCCAGGCTGACATTTTCCAATTAGCATGAAAAACATAAAAGCTCTCACAAGACTTGGACTCCTTTCCACGCCTGAGGAGGGCATATAAAAGTGAAATCACCATGTCTCTCTCTGCAGGAGAAAATCTCTTTTCAAAGACCTCTGTTTTGAAATGCAGCTCAGCAAACCTCATGATGCTTCTGGGTCCTGTCCGCTAACATATATGCTCTATCCTGAAAATGCCTCCTGTCGCAACTGAACGTGTCTTATCTGGAGGAGGATTGAAACCAGAGCACCCTCAAAGGGCCCACAGACTGCTTAAGAATAGCAGAAATGTAGCCTGATGAGATCTCAGGGGTGAGGAATCCTCAAAGAGAGGAGAAAAGTGTCTGCATTTGCCCTAAGCATCCATTACTGTGGATAGAATCATTTTCTTTGGAGGAGCAAAGACTGGTTTGGGGTACAATGGCCTTTAATTGTTTCTCAAAGCCCTAATTGCTACTTCGTAGATGCCTGGATTTGGAAAGCCAAGAAAAGTATAATCCAACGAGTTGGATAATTCCTGAGAATGTTCTTTTTTGAACAGAACAAGACATTTACTAGCCTTAAATAGAAAAATACGTAAAATATCAAGATGAGAGATTAATGGTAAAGACATGAACATTTATAGTGTCATCGTAAATAAAAATATAAACCTAGACTGCCAGTCTCAGACAGCACCTTTGGCACTTATGTGTCCCATCCAGGGTTTAAAGCTGTGGTTCCCAATCCCCAGACTGTGGACGGGTACCAGGCAGTGGCCTGTTTTGGACCAGCCCACATAGCAGGAGGTGAGCAGCAGGCAGCCTGGGGAAGCTTCACTGCCTGGGCTCTGCCTCTTGTCAGATCGGGTGAGAATTCGATTTTCACAGGAGCACAGACCCTACTGTAAACTGCATAAGCGAGGGACCTAGATTGCACACTCCTTATGAGGAGCTAATGTTCCCGTCCCTTCTCTGGCTGTGGAAAAATCGTCCCATGAAACTGGGCCCTGGTGCCAAAAGTTAGGGGACTGCTAGCTTAAAGCATCTGGCTGTATAACATCCTGGTATCCTAAGACATATTTATTTTGCTTTAATATGGTGAAGTGAACCTATTTCTGGCCCAGAGAATGATAGTGCTAGGGAGTTTTCTTTGGTGTCTAGATAGATTTGTAAAATGGTGAAGGTCATGTGCCTAGCAGGCATGTATCTCCAGTATATTCTTCACAGAATGTCAATACTTTGCATGGTTTTTGCAGAAAAAGTAAAGTTATGTAAATAACATTACCCTAAATCCCTAACCAGAGCTGCCCAGATAAAGTCATTTTTGCAGCTAACTCCACGACCATGACCATGTAGAGTACAGATACTGCATTGTTGACAATCAGATAATGTAAATTACATGCGCTCTGAAACATCACTGGCCGCTGCTCTTGAAGCTAGCCAAGGTCAAACTTACAAGATAGAGAGCATGTCCCCGTATGGCTCAAGAACAAGATCACTGTCTGTTCAACACGTCAAGTCCTTGAAACTATCAAGAAGACTGATGCTAATGAGAAACCCCACATTCTTGTAAAATGTTTAAATTTGCCCACTTTGGGAAACTACAGAGAATGATCTCACCTAGTGAACCGAAACTACAAAAAAAAGAAAGAAAGAAAGAAAGAAAGAAAGAAAGAAAGAAAGAAAGAAAGAAAGAAAGAAAGAAAGAAAGAAAGTAAGAAAGAAAGAAAGAAAGAAAGAAAGAAAGAAATGAAGAAAAGCGATTTCATATATGCCAGGAAAAAAGATACAGCACTAAATAGTTTACATCTATAATGTCTTGGATAAGAACCAAAATGATACCTGTCATTTGTGTTATGCTTCCTATCCGCAAAGGACTCCACATGGACTTTCTTTTGTAATCAAGATTAGTCTTTGTAAACAAAACTAAGTTGTGAGGCAAATGTAAGGACCATTACACTTAACAGCTGTGTTAGCGGGAGGTGGGAGACTCAAGGGCTGACAGAAGCACATACAGAGACAGCTCAGGGGTCCTGGTTTACATGGAGCTCAGTCAGAGTCAGTAGTTACTGTGGCCAGTGAAATGTATGTGTCACCTTAGGCCCTGTTGCTATGGTCTGAAATGAGGAGGTGGCATCCCGCTCTTGCCCAGCCGGAGTGCTGAATTCCATTCCCAAGCCCTGTTACCATATTCACTATGCCAAAGCTTTTGCACACAGTATCCTGTTTAAGCCGTGAGACAACCAGTGGGGCAGGCACTGTTATTATTCGCACTCCCAGGGGAGGAAAAAGAAGGCTAGACTGGAGAGTGCAGTGCACATCTGCCCAGTGGCCTCCCCAGGATCCTTCCCCTTTGGGGAAAGGATAACTACCTCTCACTATTATGTCAAGTCTTAGTTGAATGTCAATCAAACTCCAGGCCAAAGAGTGAAAATATGAATCGAATCATGCCTGTCGTATTATTACATGTTTCAGGAATTTGAATCGTGAGCAGAGTAATACAAGGACATGAGAAATGAGGCTGCTGAGTCCCTGACAGGCGTGCTCTGGAGGGATTGGCTCTACTGTGCGGGTCCCCCATTTCTTGTTTCTGACTTCCAGGACCTGATTTAAAATATATATATCTATCTTAGCCAACCTATACATTGCTAATAAATCATATTTTTCTTGTTTAATTTAGCCAGTTACTATTGTTTACTACTCCAGAATATCAGATGACTTATATCAAGGTAAACAAGTCATTAGTGGTGGTAGAAACTGGATTTGAACCTTTCAGGCTGACTCCAGAACCCTGTCATTTACTCACGGAAATGTCTAGGGATGGTCAGAGAGCGGTGAGTGAGCAGAAGAGGCAGGAGAAGGGTTAGAGAGGACACGGAGGCCCACACCACATGATTCACCCTTGCACAGCTACAGTGTGGGTGAATGGAAGAGCCACTGCTGGTTTGGACCCAGGGAGTGACATGACAGAACTGTGGTCACGTGCTGCATAGTGACGGGTCGGGTCAGTGATGGACAATATATATGATGGCTGCCCTGTAAATTATAATAAAGTCAAAAAAAATTCCTATCACCCAGTGACGTCGTAACCATCCCAGTGTCAGAGCACAACTCATCCCTCGCAGGTTCGTGGTGAAGCTGGTGTAAGCACACCTGTGCTGC
>CAUYQV010093011.1:0-27298 GCA_963574575.1 Galagoides demidoff | reverse complement strand
GCCATTTTTTGGTTGCAGCCATCATTGTTGTTTGGTGGGCCTGGGCTGGGGATTCAAACCGGCCACCTTAGGTGTATGTGGCTGGTGCCTTAGCCGATTGAGCCACAGGCGCAGAGCCCATTTTCAGATTCTTTTTTAGGAAGTAATTTAATTTGGAAAAGGTATAATAATCATGATGATAACATTAACAATTAAAAAACCCAGAATCCTGACCAACCTAACAACTCACTTCTTATCATTTTTTTTCTCTCATTCTTTCCAAACTTTGGAAACACTTTGTCCAGATGTGTTTATTTCTACTATTATTTCTACTGAAACTACTGCTTACATAAAATGTTAGATTCTGGCTTTGGTTTTTGTTGGTTGTTGTGTTTACTTCATGTGAATTTGAGCATTTTAGCAAGCATCTTGCTCTTTTTATTTCCTCTCTTTTGTAATTCTGTTCCAAAGTCATCTTTGTGATGGTATCCCAGTATTCGAGTGTCACAGCTGGAAGTAACCACAAGGACACATCTCGCCCCACCCTCTTGATTTACAGATCAGGGCCCCAAAGCTCAGCAAGGAGAGATTTTCAGTAGCCAGGCAGTAGCAGGGCCAGGCTAAAACTTGGGTTGGCTGAGTTCTAGCCCAGGAGACGTCCCCATGTGCCAGTGTGGGGGAACTTAGGAGAAACAGAGAGAAAGTGGCACCTGTCGGAGGTTACAGACCTGTCTGGGTTTCTGCAGTCAGAGAGCAATAGTATATGTCTTAGAATGGTTGTCCTAAGCCATGGGCAGCAGTTAGGGGCAGTGGCTACCTTAGCAAACTTAGAAAAAGGATTCTCCTCTGGAACAGAACAAATAAGGCACCCTTGTTTTGTTTTTATTACTTTAGGGATCTGTGGTTCTGAAATGTTTGCTGAAATGGATTTGAGGGCCATAAATCCTTACCAGACTGTGATCAAAGAAGTGGGACAAAGGCATTGTATGGACCCTGCTGTCATTGCAGCCATCATTTCCAGGGAAAGCCATGGTGGAACCATCCTACGAGATGGCTGGGAGCACAGGGGACTTAAATTTGGTTTGATGCAGGTATTTAGCTAGAAACTTTCCATCGGCCCCACTTCATCCTTCCTTACAGAAGCTCACCCCAAGCTGCAATTCCATCTGGGGTACTTCCAGGCCCCAAACACCCTGGCATCTGGCATCTGGCTACTGTGTAATTTGTTCTGGGATTTCTGTACCACATCTTAGGACTTGTCCGTTATTGGATATTTTCAAGAAAAGTATTTTATGAGTTTAGTAACTATAAATCTATGATAAATAGTATGTAATATAGGGCGGTGCCTGTGGCTCAAAGGAGTAGGGCGCTGGCCCCATATGCTGGAGGTGGTGGGTTCAAACCCAGCCCTGGCCAAAAAAGGAACAAAAAAAATATTTAATATACAGTAGAACCTGCCAAGTTGACCAATTCCTTACATTGATCACCTCTTAAGTTGACCTAATTTGCACCACGTGTACATATCAGAGGCCTAGTTCCTTATGTTGACTACCTTCGTATGTTGACTAGTTTGTTACAGTCCCTTGGGTAATCAACTTACAAATGTTCTACTGTACTTGAATTGAAATAATCTTATAAAGGACACTATTATTACAAGTCTCCAGGGTTCATGAAATAGTGAATTTCTATCCATGTGGATCAAAACACTGTATAATTGAACCAACTTGTTTCTTTGGGTGAATTCGAGGAAAAGAATCCAAAATGCCTACATGTTTGCTTCTATGCTCCATTTAAAATCATCCGTAGATGCACAGACCTTCCAGTTTAGGAACACACTTTTACCTGAATTAAATGAGTAATTACTTTTTTACTACAAATGTCTGTACTTTGGGTGCTAACTATTTGTTTTGAAACAATTTTATTATTGGTTGGTTGATTGTATGTTAGAACGCTTAGCTAACACTATACCATTTCTAATTCTCCTAAGGGGTATTTTGTTTCTCTGGCTCTCTTCTCTGTGACAGAAAGCACAATAGAATTGACTCTTTAGAGATGAAGGAAGGGTGCTGAAGCCAGTATAGATGAGCTTGAACACAAGGAAAGAAATTAGGAGCAGCAGAAAAAACTGTTGCCTCATGCTGATATTATTGTCTGAATTTTCTAGCTTGATAAACAAATTTACCATCCTGCTGGTACCTGGGACAGCAAAGAACATCTTTTGCAGGCTGTTGGGATTCTTACAGACAGAATTAAGGTAATCCAGAAAAATTTCCCCACATGGAGTGCGGCTCAACACTTCAGAGGTAAGCAATGTTGTGCGGGCTTTGTTGAAGTGAGCAGTGAATGCAACCGCTGAAGGCCAGATGTGTCTCAGGCCTCCTCAGGAACACATCTGGGTCAGCAGTGGTCCTGGGAGGAGCTCTGCTGAGGCTGCCTTTGCATTTTCTGACCACTGAGTTACTCTTGAAGTTTTCCCACTTCAACTTCCTTTTCCCTTCTGCAAGATGTTGTGGTCCTTATTGCGTCTCTCATCACTTATTGAGCCATTGAGCAATGCCTTGAGAGTTAACACAATCATTTAAAAGAATGTTTGCCTTCCTCTCATAGGTTTTTTCCTATTGTAAGTAACCGTCAATCACTTTCCAAATCGTTTGAACAAACTTTTACTTGGTGAGCATTTTCAGGGCTTCAGGTACCATGATATAGCCAAGCAGATATGTCTACTTGGCTGACCATAGGCCTCATCAAGTTCAGCATGTCCCAGATGGAATTAAGTCATTAGCCTCCCACTGTAAATTTGTTCTTTCTTCTGCATTTTCTGTGTTTTTGGAGGTACCACAACCAGCCATTCTAGCCAGAAAATCAGATTGTTTTCTTAGGTTCCTTCTCTCTTTATATCCAATCACGTCAATTCCTATTTACATTTACTTAGATTTACATTTAGAGATGAAGGAAGAAAATCTGTGGTATGTCATCTACACTTGGATGGTCTTAATATTGAGCAGCTTCGATTCTCTATTTCTTTTCTTTTTTTCTTCTAATCATCTCTTGTAGTAGAACAATTCTTTATTTCAAAATCCTTACAGGGAGGGATCAAGACCGAAGTCTTTTTCCCTAGACCTCAGGAGAATACTGTTATGTTAAGCACTTAAATAACTACTGAAGATAAAATTCTAGGGTAAAATAGCATGTGCATGTACACATATGTGTACGCTACATGCTACAAAGAAATGAATAAGTCTTGGGCACCTCTCAGTCAGTATGGCTGTTTTCCTGGCATACAAATATTTATTGAATGAATGAGTGAATAAATGTATGGGAGAATGAGTGAATAATTGAATGAGAGAATGTTACAAGCATTCTCAGGTCGAAGATTTGCTGGGAACCTGGTTCTTCTAGGCCTGGACTACATAAAAAGCAAATCTGACTCTTGTAGAAAGAAAAATAAAATAATTTTTTAGGGGCGGCACCTGTGGCTCAAAGGAATAGGGCGCTGGTCCCATATGCCAGAGATGGTGGGTTCAAACCCAGCCCTGGCCAAAAACTGCAAAAAAAAAAAAAAAAAAAAAGTAAATAAATAAAAATAAACTCTTTAAAAAAAAAGAAAAACAAAATAATTTTTTAAAAAATAGAGTAAGACAGCTATCTGGAATTTTCCTAGTGATTCTTGGGGCAGCATATCCTTTCAGCAAGGGAGGAAGAGGAAAGAGGGTTTGGGAAGATCCTGCTTCGGAAGATCTTGACATCCTGAAAATGCTTGCTCATAGCTCATTTCTACTGAAAGTTAATATTTGAGCCTAAACCTCTGTGTTTCATTTCAGGTGGTCTCTTGGCAGAGCTAAGTTCTACAGAAGACAGGGCTATTAGGCAAAGCTCTGTGGGTGGACCAGGATGGAAGGAGGTACCCTTTGAAAAATAAGAAATGGTAAAGTCTTTTATTCCCTGATTCTTTTGCTCCAGTATTCTCTTTAGGACTGGGATGCCAAGAGATGCTCTATGGGAAACCCCACCCTCAAGATGTCTTAGTTTGATTCCCTCAGAAGCAGACCCTGAGGTAAGAATTCAAGTGAGGTAGTTTATCTGTACGGTCCAGGGAACACAGGTATGAAGTGGCTCTGTGATACAGGCAAGGGAAGACCACCAATAAAATGTCTCATCAAGCTAGCCACACAAGGGGCACCAGAGATCAACTTTACAGAAAAATACTAGGAACAGTGCAAAACACATACCTCAGAGTTGTTATTATTGGTTTTTGTTTTGTTTTTTAAGAGACAGAGGTTCATTTTGTCACCTTCGGTAGAGTGCCGTGATATCACAGTTAATGGCAACCTCCAACTCCTGGGCTTAGGTTATTCTCTTGCCTCAGCCTTCCAAGTAGCTGGGACTATAGGCAACTGCCAGAATGCCTGGCTATTTTTGTTTTTGTTGTTACAGTTTGATTGGGGCCAGGTTTGAACCCACCACCCTCAGTATATGGGGCCAGTGCCCTACCCACTGAGCCACAGGTGCCACCCGTTATTATTGTTTTAGATAGAGTCTTACTCGGTCATCCTGGGTAGAGGGCTGTGTGGCATCATCATAGCACACAGCAACCTCAAACTCTTGGGCTCAAGTGATTCTCTTGCCTCAGGCACCTGTCATAGCACCTCACTAATTTTTCTATTTTTAGTAGAGACAGGGTCTTGGTCTTGCTCAGGCTGGTCTCGAACTCCTGAGCTCAGGCGAACTACCTGCCTCAGCCTCCTGAGGTGCTAGGATTATAGGTGAGAGCCACCTCATCCCACATCACTGGTAACTTTTGCCTTTAATGACTGATCTCAGCATGACTGCTGTTCACATGGTCACCCAGAAATTAAGGTTTTTTCATCCCTTTATGTCTGCATGAGCCAGAACCATTCTAGCAAATCCCATCAAAGGTGCAGTAGGAGAAAACAGCTTATTTTTTCCTATTATGCAAAAACCTATCAGAAAAAATGGGCTTAAAACTAAGACCTACCTTAAGGGATGCTGGGAAGACTAAGGAGATGCTATGTGGAAATCGCTGGCATGGGATTGCTGTGTTAGAGAGAAGGAAAGTTAACATAGCCAGCCACAGGGAAATATTATTAATATATACTTCCATCTGTTCCAAGGGAATATAGGCATCTTCCAATATTCCATAGTTTGGAGGATTGAGAAAAAAGTTCTGTAGAACAGTAGTTGCATTCCAAGTGTCAAAGGCTGTTAATCTGTAACAGAAGTATGGCTACTACTTGTTAGGTGGATGGTAGTCCATGATCTCCTGTCCTCCACTGGTCAAGGATTGCTCTGCAATTGCCCAGATGTACAGATTCAGAGGGATCTTAGTGGGAAGAACCAAGAGTTGTTGCTCAACTTAGTGCCCAAGGCAAGGCACTGTGTGAAAACTGGCTAAAATCACAAAGAACAGGACACCAGAATGGTAGTTGTGGTAAGAAGTGAATCCAAGAGGATTTAAGATGATGCACATGGGTGCCTACTGTGCAAACAGTTCACTTCAGATAGTGGAAGGAAAACTTTGGCACAGAGGATAGATATGATAGGCTCTTTTTTTTGAGACAGTTTCACTATGTTACCCTTGGTAGAGTGCTGTGGTGTCACAGCTCACATCAACCTCACACTCTTGGGCTTAAGCTATTCTCTTGTCTCAGCCTTCCAAGTAGCTGGGACTACAGGCGCCCACCACAACGCCCGGTTAATGACATGCTCTTTATTCACCTCAAGGCAGCAATGGGGGGAAGCCAGTGAGTCAGGTTCCCCTTATCCAGCTCCTGGAGTCTGGAGAGCCGGGCTACATAGAAGGTCCACAATTCACAACTCTTAATCTGCCATCCACCATCTGTAATCTGCACAAGGGGAAGGTCCTGTACGCCTTTATAACCAGGGGAACACAAGTGGCAATGTGGCAAACAGCTACAACATAAGCATTATGGTACATAGTTATGGTTATCTAAAAGCACAAGGAGGCTTCTATCCTGTCCCAACTGTCTGGGGGTATGAACAGGAGAGCCCAGACATCCTTATCTCATCCCACACCCAAGGCTGTGGGCAAGAAAGCCAAAACATCTTTGTCTCTACACCCATGTAATCCTTAAGATATCTAAAGCAAATGTCAACTGAGAACCAAAACAGTGCTTGCAGACTTGTTTTAGAATCCTATAATAGTTGTATTTAAGTTTAAATTAAGTTGCTGAAATCTTGAAACCAGCTACAAAATTCAGGTCATCTCTCCACTGATTGACTTCTTGGAATTAAGCACCGACATGTTGTTATCAATCTTCCCTATCTGAGCATCTTGGCATTTTTAGGCATGTGAGTATGCAAACCCTAGTTTTAAGGAATGTTAGATATTTCCTAATTGGTATTTAAAAACTTGACCCATCTTTCTTATCCTGAAAAAAATTTAAAGTTATAACAGATGAGAAAACACACAAATCCATAAAGTGTATATCTCAATTAATTTTTTTTTTTTTTTTTGGCTGGGACTGGGTTTGAACCCACCACCTCTGGCATATGGGGCTGGTGCCCTACCCTTTTGAGCCACAGGTGCCACCTCCTATCTCAATTAATTTTAAACTATATATTGACTTATGTAACCATCACTCAAACCAAGATCTAGAACATTTCAGATACCACTTCTGATAATGGCTCAGTAACTTCTGTCAAGCCAGTTCTCTCCCAGTTAACAGTATAAATTCTGAACAAAATATAAAAAGCAGCTACATGGAAATTCTGGAGAAAAACCAAATGCAGTGACTCCGAATGCATTTCAACTCTTGGAAGAAGGGAAAGCCATTTAAAGTTTCCTGTTTTTACAGCTCTTAACACCAGCCAGTGTCATATGGGGCAGCTAAAACTCAGAAAAACAAAGTTCTACTAGCTAGATGAACTAGAGGGACAGATTTCAGGGAAACCACAGGAGTTAGAAAGTGATGTCAGATAGGGGAGAACCAGGGACCCCAAAGTCTGGGTATAACTCAGCCCAAATCGTCATCTGACTTGTAAATCATGCATGTACAGGCAGATGCCAGCAGAGACTGAAAATTTAGTTGCTGCCCATCATAGAGGACCAGAGTTTAAAGTCTGAGTTTAGCAGATTGTTTGTTAAAATAAACAAATCAATGGTTTTCAGAATTTAACAGAATTCAGACAATGAATCTTCCACAATGTTTAAGTTACCATCCAAAATTACTTATGTATGACATGTAAGAAGCTGGACTTGTGACTATCCTCAAAAAAGAAATCAGTAATGAGAGACCAACCTAAAGATGCCTGAGAAGTTAGAATTGCCAGACAAGGGTTTGGGTTTTTTCGTTTGTTTCTTTGAGACAGAGTCTCACTCTGTTGGCATGGGTAGAGTGCCATGGCGTCATTATAGCTCACAGCAACCTCATACTTTCAGGCTTGAGCAATTCTCTTTTCCCTAAGTAGCTGGGACTACAGGTGCCTGCTACTATGCCCAACTAGCTTTCCTATTTTTAGTAGAGACAGGATCTCACTCTTGCTCAGACTGGTCCCAAACTCCTGAGTTCAAATAATCCATCTGCCTATGCCTCTCAGAGTTCTAGGATTACGGGTGTGGGC
This sequence comes from Galagoides demidoff, assembly GCA_963574575.1. NCBI lineage: Eukaryota > Metazoa > Chordata > Mammalia > Primates > Galagidae > Galagoides > Galagoides demidoff. The sequence goes on along the minus strand of CAUYQV010093011.1, from coordinate 19,717 downwards.
CACCACACCTGGCCTAGGGAAAGGAATTTAAATCAGCTATTATAACTATGCTCAAGAATAGTAAAAAAAATTAAGCATCTACTGAATAAAAAGACAACAATCTCAGGCAGCACCTGTGGCTCAAAGGAATAGGGCACCAGGCCCATATGCTGGAGGTGGCAGGTTCAAACCCAGCCCTGACCAAAAACGGCAAAAAAAAAAAAAGACAACAATCTCAACAAAAAATAGAAATAATAAAATAACAAAATGACAATTCCAGAATTGAAAATTATAATATCTGTAATAAGATATAGCGCATTTCCATAACTCTAGAAGGGTTCCTCGTGATTCTTCCCAGTCATTATTAACATATTCCTCCCCTCAAAAATAACCAAGATTCCAACTTATATTACCCTAGATTAGTTTTGCCTGTTATGTAGATAGACTCATATAGTTTATATTGCTTTATGGCTGGCTTCTCTTGTTCGGCATAATGCCTATGAGATCCATCTTGTTTCATGTATTAGTGGTTTTTCTTTTTTCAGACAGCCTCAAGCTGTCCCCCTGGGTAGAGTGCTGTGGCATTTGTGGCATCACAGTTCACAGCAACCTCCTACTCCTGGGCTCAAGCGAGTCTCCTGCCTCAGCCTCCCAAATAGCTGGGACCACAGGCGCCCGCCATAACACCTGGCTATTCTTTGGTTGCAGCCATCATTGTTGTTTTGTGGGCCCAGGCTGGATTCAAACCTGCCACCTTAGGTATATGTGGCTGGCACCTTAGCCACTTGAGCCACAGGTACCAAGCCAGTGGTTTTTCATTGTATGATTACGCTACTTTGTTTATCTATTATGTTGACAGACTCATAGTTTATCACCAGTTTTTGGCTACTAAGAATAAAGTCACTGTGGCTATTTCCTTACTTGGAGCAGTCTACTCTCTACAGACATTGAGAGTGTATGATCTTTTCTATACCCAGTGCTTAATAAATCTTGCTATGCTTGATAAACCTGGCTTGGTTTAAAAAAAAAAAAGCCCTTCCTTCCTCTTTCTTCCTCTCTTTCTCTTCTTCTTCTTCCTCCTCAATTTCCCCCCACTTAAAAAACATAGAATAAAACCACTTCGAACATTTTTGTTAAAAGTCGTTTTGCAGATACATGTTTTTATTTGTCTTGAATAAATACTCAGGAATGGAATTGCTGGATGATATGGTATTTTTTTGTTTGTTTGTCTGTTTGTTTGGCAGGCCTGGGCCGGGTTCGAACCTGCCAGCCCCAGTGCACTGGGCCAGCACCCTTACCACTGAGCTATGGGCGCCCAACCTGGGTGATGTCGTAGATGTCTATTTAACTTTGTAAGACACTGACAAAAGATTTTCCTAAGTGGACTTACCGATTTATACTTCCTTGAGTAAAGTATAAAAAGTTCCATTTGCTCTGTATTTCTCCAACAGTTGCCACTGTCAGTCTTAATTTCAGTTATTCTGATGGGTATGAAATGATAACTTGAGGTTATTTTGATTTGCACTTTCTTTTTTTTTTTTTGAGACAGTCTCACTTTGTTGCCCTTGGTAGAATGCAGTGGCATCATACCTCACAGCAACCTCAAAGTCTTTGGCTTAGGCAATCCTCTTGCCTCAGTTTTTCATTTTTAGTAGAGACAGGGTCTCACTATTGCTCAGGCTAGTCTCTAATTTGTAAGCTCAAGCAATCCACCCGCTTGAGCCTCCCAGAGTGCTAGGATTACAGGCGTGAGCCACCATGCCCAGCCTTTTGATTTGTACTTTCCTGGTAGTTAATAAAGAGAATCTTGTCATAAGCTTATTGGCCATTTTGATATCCTTTTTTGCTTTGTGCCTTTAAAGTCTTTTATTATTCTACCAAGGGCCTAGATGGACCTCGGGCAAATAGGCATTCCACCTCATCAATAATGAAACAAAATAAAGTTTAGTCATTATTGTTGGGGGGCTTAACGCAGCCATACCCAAGCCATTCCCCCTTCTCCTCTTCTCCAACCCTGAGAAGTTGAAGCCAAAAGACCCTAATCTGACAGGTAAGCTGTGAAATCTGCCCACCTGCCACGGCCCCATATAAAAGTTGTCTCTAACTGCCCCTGGGTGCAGACTCCAACATTGCACTGCCCAGGTGGGTCACCTTCCCATTTTTAATAAACCTGGCCTGAATATCTCTGCAGCCTCATCTCTGGGCACCATCATTTACACCAGTCCCTCCATCCTCTGTCAGTCTCCTCCTTCTCTTTTTTCTTTTTTTTGCTGAGGTCATCATGTTGAGAGAGGGCGAGCTCTCTAATACTTTTTGATAGGAGAGTATTAAGGTTTCCAATTATAATTGTAAACATTTTCTGTTTTCTCTTTTAGTCCTGATATTTTTTCTTTGCATATTTTGACCATATGACATTAGGCGAAGGATTCCAGTGCTAGATAAGGTGGAGTAAACATACACCAACTTTTTTCCTCCTCTGAAAACAACTACAAAACCTGGACAGTTGCATGAGCAGCTGTTTAAAAACTTCAGAATATAAATATCAGCAGGATTATCAGGGAAGAACACCAGAATTTGATATGATAATGCTGTCAAACTGTTGGTGAGTTTACCATTATTTTTTTCCTCTAGTAGTCCCCAGCATAAACACTAAGCAGTCCAAACCCCAGAAGTGAGAGCTGACTACAGACGGAAAAAGATTCAGGAGAAATCTCTGATTTTCTGGCTACCTGGGGAACACAGATTGTCAGGTCTGCATTCGGAAGCATCCAACCTGCTATACAGGGACCTGATATATGAAGTGCACAGGGGTCACTTTGGACTGACTAGTGCCACTTCTCATGGGATTTTCTAAGTCTCACTCCTCTCCCCCTCCAGGAAAAACTGCTGCTTCTTATTTGCACACACATCACAATCTTCATCTCAGGCCTCGCTCTCTAAGTGGCATAATTTCACCAAGGATGATTTGAGCTTTCAATGGCACTCTGGGGAAATTTCACTTGAAAATTGGAGAGGCATCTTAGGAAAAAAAAGGAATAAGATTTCTCTCGCTCTATGGGAAGCAATTTTTTTTAAATTGGCATGCAAGGGACTCCAAGTGTCTGATTCAAAAATTGTTACACTAAAAGATTGTTTAGCCAAAGCTAATGAACAATTTGACAAACTTAACAACAAATGGATTCATCACTCTAGTAAATCCCCCTCCTCTTGTCCTCCAGTGACTTCCGCACATCCAGCTCCCCCTCTTCCCCTTATCCTTCCACTCTTTTTCTCTACCTCTGTTGACTCCTCCCTCCTCTTCCTATTGCTCAAACTCCCTACCTGAGCCAGGTCTGTAGACAAATGTAGAATCTAAAACTTGGAACTGAGCTAAATTAAGGATTTTTCTAAACCAAGACAATACCAGCAACTATTGATAGAAGAATTTAGAATTCTTTTGGGTGCCTGTGACCTAGGGTTATGGGATCCCATATCTACTTGCACACATATGAGTTTAACCTCAGGTGCCACATCCTTTATGTTAAAAACTGATTAGACTGACCTAGAAAGAGACCCAGAAGATCACTCTTTCCACAATACATCTGAGGAGGGTGTGGAGAAACCTGAAAAATAATAGATCAAAGTCTTCTCAAGCTCACGCCTGAAACATTTCCAATAAAAAATGGGAGTGACATCACAGAAAAATGGCAGCATAGGGAGCTCAAAAAATTCTGAAACAACCTTTAAGTAACCTGGCAAAATCTTAACAGAATTGACTTTTTCAGAACTCTGTAATCTAATTTTAAGACGTTATGGCAACCAAGGGAGTGCTTAATGAAAATAAAGGTGGCTGGATTCTGGCAAGAAAGCATTCTGGTAGTTTCACCTATTTGCCTACCATTCACTATTTCCAGCATCATGAAGCCAGGGCCTGCATTTCAAGTATGGTTTATTATTATTATTATTATTATTATTATTATTATTATTATTATTGTTGCAATTTTTGGCCGGGGCCAGGTTTGAAACCACCACTTCTGGTATATGGGGCTAGTCCTACCCTTTGAGCCAGAGGTGCCACCCTCAAGTATGGCTTATTGGTGCCAGGGGGCCAATAAGAACCTATGGTTTTATATTTTGACCTGTCCAGCAGTACCCCAAGGAACCAATGTAAAGGCTAACCTTTGTTTTGTAACCCTCCCCCCTCTGGTTGGAGTGGCTTATAGCAGTGGCATCTGTAGAAATAAAGACATACACTACTTGTGTTCACCTGGAGTAATGGATAGCAGGTAAGGCAAGCAGCAAACAAAAGCTTGGGAAGTAGGAGACTGAAGAGGAAGTTATTTGGAAAAATAAGGTCTAAGAAGGGCCACACATATATTCGGGCTGCTGGAATGCATCATACATGACTAGGACTAGATAAACATTCATAAAAGACCCAAGAGGGCTTAGGTTTAGAGCTTACGGAACCTCTGAAGGATCTGTAGACCTCATGTAAGCAAAAGTTGAAGGTTAAGGCAGAGCTGTAAATGAGCTGGCTTAGCACTGAAGGAGTGACCAATTCAAAGCCAAGTTGCAAAATGCCCAGGAAAATTTAGTCTTATTTTGTTTTTGGCTCAATGCATTTAAGGACATCTTTGTCAGGTCCCAGCTAACCTCTGATATAATGGAACAGAGACCTCAGTGACCACATGTGAAAAGGAATACAGTCTTTTTTTAAAAGTTTGGAAAACTCACTAAAATGGATGACTGTGCTGTGCTGCTCAGTAATCAACAACAGCAGCGGCTGGGGAAGTGGAAAGCATCTGATTTCTAGAGTTATCACATTATAATATTCAAAAATGCCTAATCTTTTCTTTTTAACTTCAGAATAGTACAAGTGTACACATATTTTGGTTACATGATTTGCTTCTGTACATTTTAAGTCAAAGTTGTAAGTGTGCCCTTCACCTGGAATATGTGCATTGCATCAGTCAGGTGTTAATTTGCCCTACCCTTTCTTCCCCCATACTTACCTTATTGGGTCCCTTCGTAGTCACCACTTGTTGGGTCCCATCTGTGTTGCCACTTGTTGGCCCAGGGCTGGCCAGGTCTCCAGACCTGGCTTATCTAGGTCCCACTCTGCAATAGCATACCAGTATGGTATTGTCTCCCTCAGGAACAATTACCCTTAGATGCCTGAGGGCTATTTGCTTTAGCAGAAGGGAGACAGAGAGACAGTATTTGAGGGAGAGAAGCAGTCTTATTAGAAGACATCTTAGCAGGGGTGGCGCCCGTGGCTCAGTGGGTAGGGCACCAGCCCCATATACTGAGGGTGGCGGGTTCAAACCCAGCCCCGACCAAACTGCAACAAAACAATAGCCAGGCATTGTGGTGGGCGCCTGTAGTCCCAGGTACTCAGAAGGCTGAGGCAAGAGAACTGCCTAAGCCCCAGAGTTAGAGGTTGCTGTGAACTGTGTGACACCACAGCACTCTACTGAGGGTGATAAAATGAGACTCTGTCTCTAAATAAATAGATAAATAAAAAGTTTTTAAAAAAATAAAGAAGAAGAAGACATCTTTGCAGTCTTTCATAGAGAGACGCTGTGCAGGTGTCCTGCGGGCAGGAGAATCAAAAGAGTCAGAGTGAGCTGGTCTGTGAAAGAATGAGCACTTCCTCTCAGCTGCCTCTCCTGCAGCTTCTTATAGATGCAATCCCATGGCTACTTGCACCATAGGTGCAGAAACTGCTAATCCCTGATGCTCTTGTCTCAAGAGCTCTCATGTTCTCATGTTGGGAGCTGAAACCCTTCCCCATGCCCTTATCACCAAGGTGTTTCTTATGATTACTGAATGTTCCAAGCTTAGCTCTCACTTTTTGCCATGAGCTATTTGGTCTGCTACATGACTTAATTTCTGTTAAGTTGTACCTTCCATACATGCACATAAGTGTTGATTGATGAGTTCCAATTTAGTACTGAATATATGTGGTGTTTGTTTTTCCATTCTTGGTGATACTTCACTTAGAAGAATGGTCTCCAGTTTGATACAGGTAATAACAATTACAAAAGATACCAGATCACCATTGTTTTTAATGACTGAGTAGTTCTCCATGGTATACATATATCACATTTTATGAATCTATTCATTTATTGACAGGCACTTGAGTTGGTGCCACATCTTTGCGAGTGTGAATTGTGTTGCTATAAACATTCAAGGGCAAATATCTTTTTTATAAAATGTCTTTTTCCCCTATTGTGGGATCGGTAGATCTACGTTTAGTTCATTGTGGTATCTCCATGCTCCTTTCCATAGAGGTTGTATTAATTAGTTTGCAGTCCCACCAGAAGTGTGTAAGTGTTCCTTTTCTCTGCATCCATGCCAGCATCTGTTGCATTGAGACTTTTTAATAAAAGCCATTCTCATTGGAGGTAGGTGATATCTACTTCCAATGAGATTTGATTTGCATTTCCCTGATAATTAGAGATGCTGAGCATTTATTCTTGTGTTTGTTGGCTATTAAACTATCTTCCTCTGAGAAGCTTCTGTTTCCGTCTTTTGCACATTTTTAGTGGGGTTGTTTGATTTTTTTCTTGCTGATTTGCTTGAGTTATTTGTAGATTGCCATTATCAGCTCTTTATTGAATGCATAGCATGCAAATAAATATTTTTCTCTCATTCTGTAGATTGTCTATTTAACTCTATTGATTGTGTCTTTAGCTATGTACAATTTTTTTTTGTTTTGTTGTAGTTTGGCTGAGGCTGGGTTTGAACCCACCACCCTCGGTATATGGGGCTAGTGCTCTACCCACTGAGCCACTGGTACTGCTCCCCCCTTTTTTTTGAGACAGAGTCTCAAGCTGTCACCCTGGGTAGAGTGCCATGGTGTCACAGCTCACAGCAACCTCAAACTCTTGGGCTCAAGAGATTCTCTTGCCTCAGCCTCCCAAGTAGCTGGGACTGCAGGTGTCCACCACAATGCCCAGCTATTTTTTGGTTGTAGTTGTCATTGTTGTTTGGCAGGCCCAGGCTGGATTCAAACCTGCCAGCTCCGGTGTATGTGGCTGGTGCCCTAGCCGCTGAGCTATAGGCACTGAGCCTAGAAATGTTTTAATTTAATCAGGTCACATTGGTTTATTTTCGTTGTTGTTGTGATTGCTTTGGAGGCCTTCTTTATAAATTCTTTCTCTAGGCCAATATCTGCAAGAGTTTTTCTAACATTTTCTTCTAGAATTCTATCATTTCATGCCGTAGGTTTAAGTCTTTTCATAAGACTTTTCATAATTGTCATCATGAATTAAATTTTGTTGAGTAGTGAAAGGTATAGATCCATTTCAGTCTTCTACATGTGACTATCCAGTTTCCCCAGAACCATTTATTAAATAGAGAGTCTTTTTACCAGTGTATGTTTCTGCCTACTTTATCAAAGATCATTTAGAAATACGGGTTCTCTATTCTGATCTATAGGTCTACACTTCTGTTTTGGTGCCAGTACCATGCTGCCTTGGTTACTATAGCCTTGTACATGTAGTATAGCTTGAAGTCTGGTAAAATGATGCCTCCCAATTTTTTCTTATTATGTAAGGTTGTATTGGCTATTCAGGGTCTTTTCTGGTTTCATATGAAACATAAAACTATTTTTTCTAGATTTGCATACAATGATATTGGTATTTCAATGGGGATTGTGATGAATCTGTAAATTGCTTTGGGTAGTATAGCCATTTAACTAAATGTTGATTTTGCCAATCCATGAGCACGACATGTTTTTCCATCTGTTTACATCCTCCACAATTTCTTTCCCCAGTGTTTCATAGTTCTCCCTATGGAGGTCTTCCACCTCCTTAGTTAAATAGCTGCTTAGGTATGGTATTTACGGTGGTGCTACTGTGATACGTATCACGTCTTTGTTGTCCGTTTGACGCTTGTTTGGGGTATATGAAAGCTACTGATTTGTGTACATGGACTTTGTAACCTGAAATGTTGTTGAGTTTATTTATCAATCCCAAGAGTTGGTTTTCTAGATACAAGATCATATCACCATCAGCAAAGAGTGATAGTTTGACTTCTTTCTTCCTCATTTGGATACCCTGATTTCCTTCTCTTACCTGATTGTTCTGGCTAGGATTTCCAGTACTAGATTGAATAAAAGTAGTGAAAGTGGGCAACCTTGTTTGGTACCAATTCTAAGTGGGAATGAATGCTTTCAACTTTTCCCATTCAACAGGATAGTGGTTGTAGGTTTGTCATATATTGCCTTTATAATTTTGAGGTATGTGCCAATTATACCAATTTTGTTAAGTATTCTTATAAAAAGGTGCTGAATTTTGTCAACTGCTTTTTCTGAATGGATTGAAAGGATCATACAGTCTTTGTTTTTGCATCTATTTAGGTCATGGATTACATTTATAGATTTGTATATGTTGAACCACCCTCACATCTCTGGATAAAGCCCACTTGGTAATGATGAATTTTTTTTTTGATATGTACAGCTGAATTCAGTTTGCTAAGACTTTATTGAGAATTATTGCATCTTCCCTTAGTCTTTAGCAAAAAAACTGAAAGGCATGCAAAGAAACTGGAAATATGGTTTGCTCACAGGAAAAATGACAGAAACCCTTCCTGAGGAAGCTTAAACATTGGACTTATTAAATAAATACTTTAAATCAATTATCTTAAATATGCTCAAAGAGATACAGAAAAACATGGAAAAAGAACTAAAGGAAGTTGTGGAAACAGTGTAGGAACAAATAGAGAATATCAATAATGAAAAGAAAATTACATAGAGAAACCAAATAGAAAGTACCTGAATGAAAAGTATAATAGATGAAATTTTAAACTTTGTTCAATAGCAAATTTGAGCAGGCAGAAGAAATAATTACCAAACTAGAAGATAAAACTATCTAGTCTGAGAAGCAGAAAGAAAGAAGAATAAAAGATAACACATCGAGCTCAAGGAACCTGGGGGAAAAACATAGGCATGCCAATGTACATATGAGAGTCACAGGAGAAAAGAGAGAAAGAGACAGAAAGAATATTTTGGCAGGCTGGGGTGGTGCCTGTGGCTCAGTGGGTAGGGTGCTGGCCCTATATACCAAGGGTGGCAGGTTCAAACCCGGCCCTGGCTGAACTGCAACCAAAAAATAGCCAGGCATTGTGGCAGATGCCTGTAGTCCCAGCTACTAGGGAGGCTGAGGCAAGAGAATCGCTTAAGCCCTGGAGTTGGAGGTTGCTGTGAGCTGTGTGACACCACAGCACTCTACCAAGGGCAAAAAGAAAAAGAAAAAAGGAATGTGTTTCAACTCCATCTAGGTTAATACAAAAGATGTAAAGTTTCCATCTTTTTAATGGCTGAATAGTATTCCATGGTATACATTATATCAGTTGTTAATCCATTCCTGAGTCAGTGGGCATTTGGGTGGTTCCATATTTTGGCAATTTTAAATTGAGCTGTGATAAACAATCTAGTGCAAATGCCCTTATGATAAAATGATTTTTTTTCTTCTGGGTAGATGCCTGGTAAGAGGATTGCAGGATCAAATGGGAGGTCTAATCCGAGTTCTTTGACAATTCTCCATACTTCCTTCCAAAGAGATTTTATGAGTTTGCAGTCCCACCAATGGTGTAAAAGTGTTCCCTTCTCTCCACATCCATGCCACCATCTGCAGCTTTGAGAGTTTGTGATGTGGGCTAGTCTCACTGGGGTTAGGTGATACCCTCAGGGTGGTTTTGATTTGCATTTCTCTGATGATTAGAGACAATGGTAATTTTTTCAAATATTTGTTCGCCATTCCTCTGTCTTCCTCGGAGAAGGTCCTCTCCATGTCTCTTGCCCAGGGGTAGATAGGACTGTTTGCTCTTTTTTGTTGATTTATTTCAGTTCTTTTATGAACCCTCTGTTAGATTCATACCATGAAAATATTTTTTCCCATTCTGAAGGTTATTTTTTCACTTTAATTGTTGTGTTGTTAGCTGTGCAGAAGCTTTTCAGCTTGATTAAGTCCTAATTGTTTATTTTTTTCTGTTGTTATGATTGCTACTGAAGTCTTCTTCATAAAATCTTTCCCCAGTCTGACATCAAGAGTTTTTCTCACACTTTCTTCTAGGATTTTTATCATTTCATGTCTTAGTTTTAAATCTTTTATTGATCTTGAGTTAATTTTTGTAAGTGGTGAAAGGTGTGTGTCCAATTTTAGTTGTGTACATGTGGTTATCCAGTTCTCTCAGCAACATTTGTTGAACAGGGATTCTTTTCACTGTATACTTTTGATTGGTTTATAAAAGATCAGATGGCAACTAGAGACTAGTTTCATCTCTTAATTTTCTATTCTGTTCTATACATCTATATCTCTATTTGTGTGACAAAACTATGCTGTTTTGATCACTGTGGACTTGTAATATAACCTGAAGTCTGGTAGAGTGATGTTTTTATGACTAACAATTGCCTTGGCTATACATGTTTTTTTTTCTGGTTTCATATAAAACAAAGAACTATTTTTTCTAGCTTTTAAAAGTATGATATTGGTATTTTAATGGGGATTGCTTTGAATCTGTAGACTGCTTTGGGTAGAAGAAACGTAACAATGTTGATTCTTGGGCTGGGTACAGTGGCTAATGCCTGTAATCCTAGAGCTCTGGGAGGTCAAAGTGGGTGGATTGCCTGAGCTCACAGGTTCGAAACCAGCCTGAACAAGAGTGAGACATCATCTCTAAAAATAGCCAGGCATTGTGGGGGGTGCTTTTAGTCCCAGCTACTCAGGAGGCTGAGGCAAGAGAATCGCTTGAGCCCAAGAGTTTGAGGTTGCTGTGAACTATAAAGCCATGGCACTCTACCAAGGGTGACAAGTGAGACTCTCTCTAAAAAAAAAAAAAACAACCCAATGTTGATTCTTCCCAGCCAAGATCCTGGTATATTCTTCCATTTGTTAATGTCTTTCATTATTTCTTTTGTTAGGGTTTCATAGTTCTCTTTGTAGAGATTCCTCACCTCTTTTGTTAGGTATATTCCTAAGTATTTCATTTTTTTTTTTTGAAGCAACTGTGAAAGGAATTGTGTTCTTGATTTGTTTCTCATCTTGGCTGTTATTAGTGTATACAAAGGCTACTGATTTGTTGACATTGATTTTATACCCTGAGATGTCAATATATTTCTTGATCACTTTCAGGAGTTTTGTGGTTGAGTCTCTGGTGTTTTCTAAGTATAAGATCATCAGCAAAGAGCAAGAGTTCGACTCCTTCTTCCCCCATTTGTATGTCCTTTATATCCTTCTCTTGCCTGATTGCATTGGCTAGAACTTCCAGGACTATGTTGCATAGTAGTGGCCATGGTGGACATCCTAGTTTGGTTCCAGTTCTAAGTGGAAAAGCTTTCAGTTTTACTCCATTCAGTAGGATATTAGCTGTGAGTTTGGCGTAGATGGCTTCAATCAGCTTAAGAAATGTGCCACCTGGGCAGCACCTACGGCTCAGTGAGCAGGGCACTGGCCCCATACACCAAGGGTGGAGGGTTCGAACCCAGTCCTGGCCAAACTGTAACAACACAAACAACAACAAAAAATAGCCAGGCGTTGTGAATGCCTGTAGTCCCATCTGCTGGGGAGGCTGAGGCAAAAGAATTGCCTAAGCCCAAGAACTGGAGGTTGCTGTGAGCTGTGACGGCACAGCACTCTTTTGAGGTCAACAAAGTGAGATTCTGTCTCTAGGAAAAAAAAAAGAAATGTGCCATCTACTGTATGCCTATTTTCTTAAGTGTTTTTGTTAGAAAAGAATGCTGAATTTTTTTTTTTTTTTGAGACAGTCTCTCTTTGTCACTTTTGGTAGAGTGCCTTGGCATCACAACTCACAGCAACCTCCAGCTCTTGGGTTTAGGCAATTCTCTTGCCTCAGCCTCCCGAGTAGCTGGGACTACAGGCGCCCACCACAAAGCCTGGCTATTTTTTTTTTTGCAGTTTGGCCGGGGCTGAGTTTGAACCTGCCACCCTCGGTATATGGGGCTGGTGCCCTACTCATTGAGCCACAGAAGCTGCCCAAGAATGCTGAATTTTATCAAATGCTTTTTCTGTATCTATTAAAAGGATCCTGCAGTCTTTGTTTTTGTTTCTATTGATATAAATGAGTTACATTTATGGATTTGCATATGCTAAACCAGACTTGCTTCCCTGGGATGAAACCTATTTGATCATAATGTATAATTTTTTTAATGTGTAGCTGCAATCTATTAGCCAAGATTTTATGGAGTAGTTTTGCATTGATATTCATTAGTGAAATTGGTCTGTAGTTTTCCTTTTTAGTTGGGTCCTTTTCTGGTTTTGGAATCAGGGTGATGTTTGCTTCATAGAACGTGTTGGAGAAAGTTCTTTCCTTCTCAATGTTTTGGAATAGGTTCTGCAGTATAGGTATAAGCTCATCTTTTTTTTTTTGAGACAGAGTCTCAAGCTGTCACCCTGGGTAGAGTGCTATGGTGTCATAGCTCACAGTAACCTCCAACTCTTGGGCTTAAGCAATTCTCTTGCCTCAGCCTCCCAACTAGCTGAGACTATAGGCACCTGCCACAATGCCTGGCTATTTTTGTTGCTGTTGTTGTTGCAGTTGTCATTGTTGTTTGGCAGGCCCAGGCTGGATTTGAATCCTCCAGCTCCAGCATATGTGGCTGGTGCCCTGGCCACTGAGCTACGGGCACCAAGCCTGGTATAAGCTCATCTTTAAAGGTCCAATAGAATTCTGTTGTGAAGCCACCTGGTCCAGGGCTTTTTGTTGTTGTTGTTGGAAGCTTTTTTACTGTTTCTTCAATCTCAGTGCCTGATATTTGGTCTATTCAAGAGATCTATTTCTTCCTGGTTAAGTCTAGGGAGGCACTGTGTTTCCAGGTATTGGTTAATTTCCTCCACAGGGTCAAATTTCTGGGAATAGTTTTTTTTGTAGTAGTCAGAAATAATCTCTTATATCTCTGTTGTATCACTTGTTATTTCCCTCTTTTCATTTCTAATTGAGGTTATTAAAGATTTTACTTTTCTGTTTCTAGTTAATCTGGCCAATGGTTTATTGATTTTATTTATCTTTTGAAAGTAACAACTTTATGTTTCATTAATTTTCTGAATGATTCTTTGTTTTCGATTTCACTTATTTCTGATTTAATTTTAGTTATTTTTTTTCTTTTGCTAGGTTTGGGATTGGATTGCTCTTCTTTTTCCATTTCTTTAAGATGATTCATTAGGTTGTTAATGTGCTCTCTTTGTGTTTTGGGGATGTAGGCATCTAATGTGATGAATTTCACTCTTAGGACTGCTTTTGTAGTATCCCACAGTTTTGGTGTCTTGTGTCTTCATTGTTATGTTCAAGGAAGTTAATGATTTCTTCCTTTATTTCTTCCTTGACCTAACTGTCATTTAGTATAAGGTTTAGTTTCCATGACTTTGTGTGTGGATGAAAATTTTTGTTGGCAATTAAGTTCCACCTTTATTGCCTTGTAGTTTGAAAAGATACAAGCTGTAATTTCAATTCTTTTGATTTTGTTGAAGTTTGATTTGTGTCCTAGGATTTGATCTACTTTGGACAATGTTCCATGGGCTGACAAGAAGAATGTATATTCCTTAGCTTTGAGATTATGCGTTCTGTATATGTCTATTAGGCCCAATTGTTCTAGAATCACATTTAAGTCCCTTGTATCTTCATTCAGTTTTAGAGGATCTGTCCAGCTCTGTAAGAGGAGTGTTAAAGTCCCCTCTTTATAGATGTTACAGAATATCCTATTGCTCACACCAATGAAGGTCTGTTTCATAAATCTGGGAGCATTTATGTTGGGTGCATAAATATTTAGAATTGAGTTGTCCCTTTAGCCTCAAGCTATTCCCCTGGGTAGAGTGCGGTGGCATCACAGCTCACAGCAACCTCCAACTCCTGGGCTCAAGTGAGTCTCCTGCCTCCACCTCCACCTCCCAAGTAGCTGGGACCACAGGTGCCTGCTACAATGCTTGCTTTTTTTTTTTTTTGGTTGCAGCCATCATTGTTTGGTGGGCCTGGGCTGGATCCGAACCTGCCACCTTAGGTGTATGTGGCTGGCGCCTTAGCCACTTGAGCCACAGGCACCAAGCCTAGCTTTATTTTTTTTGAAAGTTATCTGAATGTAGAATTTTGTACTGAAAAATTCTTTTTTTGTAACTGCAGCACTTTAAAATCATCATTTAGTTGTCTTCTGGCCTCTAGTGCTTCTGCTATAAAGTTAGTAGTCAAAATTTAAATAGTTCCCTGTGTTTAATATGTCATTTTCCTCTGGTGGCTTTTTTTTCTTTTTTTGAGACAGAGTCTCACTATGTCACCCTTGGTAGAGTGCCGTGGTGTCACAGCTCACAGCAACCTCAAACTCTTAGACTTAAGCAATTCTTTTGCCTCAGCCTCCAAAATAGCTGGGATTATAGTTGCCCAACATAGCCACCTGGCTATTTCTTTGTTGCAGTCATCATTGTTGTTTAGCTGGCCTGGGCTGGGTTCAAACCCGCCAGCCTGGGTGCACGTGGCCAGCGCCCTACCCATTGAGCTATAGGTGCCACTATCTTCTGGTAGCTTTTAATGTCTTGGCTTTATCTCTGAATTTCAGCAGCTTGATAGTTATATGCCTATTTTTAAAAAATAGTTATACTCTTTGGGGTCCATTGGGCTTATATGAGTTGGAAGTTGATGTCTTTTATGAATTTGCTTAGTATAGTACATTCATCATTTCATTGTGTTATTTATATTCAAAATCTTACCTAATTCTCAGTACATTCCAATGTGGTCTAAACCATTTTAATAGTTCATAGAAAAGGAAGTTGATGCTTATAGTGGTTAAAAAAAGCTTGCTCAACATCAAAGATCTGGTAAGAGGTAGGCTAAATCATTCTGACTGCACAGAGGTCTTGTTATGGGTCTTGAATCTGGGTATTAGGAATGACTAATTCTATCTGAGAGGTCCAAGAGGCTTCAAAGGTAGCATTTAATCTGAACTTTAAAGTATGAGTGTAGGAAAAGGTTATTTCTTCCAGTTTATCCTCTTTCCACTTTCTTTTCTTTTCTCTGTTCTTTTCTTCCCTCCCTCCCTTCCTTTCATTTTTTTTTCTTTTTTACTTCTAATCCCCCCCCCCCTTTTTTTTTTTTTTTGCAGTTTTTGGCTGGGGCTGGGTTTGAACCCTCCCACCTCTGGCATATGGGGCCGGCGCCCTACTCCTTTGAGCCACAGGTGCTGCCAGGCCATAAGCTTTTATGTACATTTTAGGTACAAATGACCCAGGACATACATTAAAAGAGGGGATTTTCCTGGCCAAATCACCTTGCCTACTGAGGCAGATCTGATAACTTTGGCATGGCACCAAGGATATAAGAGGCATGGAGAGAAAGCAGCTTTCACAGAGGAAAATCATGGTGTTCAATCAGTATGATAAAGTCAGGCCCTAATGAGCAGGGAAGGAAGAGGGATGACCATAGCTAGATCAGAGCTGAGTTGGCAGAGGGCCTGGGGACACCAGGCTAGGTCTTTAAAACTCAGATGGCTTGGACTGTGCATACTTTCTGCCCAAGATGCTCACACTGAAGATACCTACCATCCTCAGGGTCCCCTCCCACAAAAGCTTCCTGCCCCAAGAAACTCTTGAATGAGCCTGTTTGTGAGAACTACTCTCCTAGACTGGAAGATATGAGAGCTGTAAAAGATTTTAGAGGCTTTATGGTCCAACTACTCATTTTATAGGTGGGAAAAATGAGGCCCTGGGCCCGACAAAAGCCGTCTCAACACATTAGCTGAGTGGAGGCAAAATCAAGACCTGCCTCAGGTCCATCTCTCAGATGCCCCTCTGGGGAGTCCAAGGCAGTAAGTGATGGATCATAACAGGTAGTGTGTGTATAAGGGAGACAACATCAATAGCCCTAATTATCAATAACACATTGTTACATATGTATGGTTGTGGGGTTTAGGTGACAGCTCACTAGACATAGTCTCTGCCTTTGTTATCAAAGTACAAGTACTTCTTTTAATAATGTAACTTCTATTTCAAAATGAAGAAGAGGGTCAGGAAAGCACCACCATTATTTGCTTGGGAGACAGACTTTCAGGTAGAAGTGAGAGTAGGAAGACTGCAATAGTAATAGTAATGGTCGGTCTACGCTTACTACACTCCATATGAGGCATCTTCCCTGAGACTCTGGGATAGAAATCTAGTTTTGCTTTCAGTATCACAAATGGGTTTTTTTTTTTATTTTTTGAGATAGAGTCTTACTATACCACCCTTAGTAGAGTGCTGTGGTGTCACAGCTCACAGCACCCCCACCCTCTTGGGTTAAGAGATTCTCTTGCATCAGCCTCCCAAGTTGCTGGGACTACAGGCGCCTGCCACATGCCTGGCTATTTTTTTTTGTTATACTTGTCATTGTTTAGCAGGCCCAAGTCACATTCAAACCAACCAGCCCCGGTGTATGCAGCTGGCGCCCTAGCTGCTGAGCTACAGGCACCAAGCCATTTTTTGTTTTTTTTGTGACAGTCTCTGTCATCCAGGCTAGACTGCAATGGTGTAATCACAGCTCACTGCAGCCTCAAACTCCTGGGCTCATGTGATCCTCTCACTTCAGCCTCCAAAGTAGTTGGAGCTATAGTCTCACACCACACCTAGGGTAGGTACTACTGGAAAATAGGGATTTTGTTCGTGGCCCTGAGGTCTTGAACAAACCCATATACTTATTCATTTTGAAGTTGTCTCAAATATATTTTTAAGGTCATTGTCACTCATGATCTCAAGTAGTTGATCTTCTAGCACTCAACAAAGTTCAGTCACCTGGCTTACTCACAAATGGGTCAAAGATTCATTCCTTCCCATTTCAGGGGTCTTTTGTACTTGGGAAGTAATGCTCAAACTCTATTGAAAGCTGAGATAGACGATCATGCACCAGCTGAGAGGAAGAAGGGCCTGGCTCAGTCTCTTTCAAAATCTCTGCTAATGTTTGAAACATATCAAAAATCCCACTGTTTGCTCATTGCCCCCATAATTCCAGTTTGGCTTTGAGTGCAGTCACTTTATCTGCCAACTTGAACACAGTTGTTCTCCCCTGAATGACTTTGTTGAGTGAGTTGAATATGTCACACATGTAAGCAACTTTTGTGATCCATTCTGTGTTACTGAAATGTACTGCCAGTAGTGTCTGTTTTTCTAAAAGAAATTTATGGAACAGGCCTTGCAACCCAAAAACTTTGGCCGATGTTCTACTTTTACAAAGCCATCTTACTTTTGTGTACAATATAAGACACGTTTGTTCTGCATCCAAGCTCCTCAGAGCTGCATGAACATACATGAGTTAAGGGCATGGGCATGTATATTAATATAGATAATAATTTTAACCACAACCTGCAAAACATTTAGTTCAGGTGGTATCTTTCAGCTAGCCAGCATTTCTCTATGGATGACACAGTACATAGACTCACGTTAACCTTGACCCTAGTGGTGAACCCAGAAAGCTGTCCAGTCATGGCAGCCATTCTATCTGTGTACACACCAATACAAAATAACCAATTTAGTTTTTCTGATATGTAATCATTCAATGATTTGAATAGTTCTGTAGCTGTGGTGTTGGTTGGCAACAAAGCTACACATAACACATGTTTATGCACATCTTCCCCAAAAATATATTGCACAAAAACAAGCATTATTGCCTTGTTGTCAACATTGGTAGACTCCTGAACCTGGATTGTATACCATGGTGGATTGGTAGGATTACTCTCTAACAATTGTGCCTCAATATCCTCTGCTATTTCATCAATTCTAGTTATGGTGCTAGCTGAAAGAGGAACATGTACCATCTTTTGAACTGCAGCCTCTCCTAAAAGTTCTCAGTAAATGTCCTTAGCAACCAGCAGA
The DNA here is from genome assembly GCA_963574575.1 of Galagoides demidoff. NCBI lineage: Eukaryota > Metazoa > Chordata > Mammalia > Primates > Galagidae > Galagoides > Galagoides demidoff. The sequence goes on along the minus strand of CAUYQV010093011.1, from coordinate 1,913 downwards.
ATCAACTCTTCATCAATAGTAAAGGCTTCTTAGCTTTAGTAATGTGATTACCCTCTAAGAGTGACATTCCACTGCAGACACATTTGATGAAGTGGTGGGCTTCAATAATTGCTTTTGTTTTTCATGTTCATTTTTTTTCTTTTGAAAAACTCCAAAGGCTTGTCTTTTAATACAAAGTACTTGGTCTCCATGTGGCAAAGCATTGAAATCCGTGGTTTCATTGGATAGCCATATATTACACAAGCAAGCTTGGAGAATTGATAACTTAAGTAGGACTCCTGGAATTTTCTTTATTTTTATTTTTTTTGAAATAAAGTTCAAGTTCCCAGCCCATCTCCCAGGCCTCCTCCCTCCCCCAGGGTCGATTCCAAGAACAGGCTTCCCAGCTGGTTCCCAGGCCCCCTCCTATCCCCAGAGTCAATTTCAAGAACAGGCTTCAGAACAAGGAAGCATGAAAAGTCCCAAGTTCAAGTTCCCTGTGGACAAACAATGGTGGAAACTTACCCAAATTGTAACTTCCAAGCTGTAACCTGGCCCTGAGCTAAGCAGCCACGTCTCGCTTCTATACTAGCATGCTCGCTCAGCTATGCAAAAAAAATATAAAAAGACAGCCTGCCTCCTACTTGGTGGCTGACTGTCTCTCAGAGCAGCGGCCCCCCCCGCGCAGAGGAAATAAATCACCAATCGATTGCACTTAAGTGGGGTCCAAGTCTATCCTTTCAGATAGCGACAGTTACGACATTTCTGAGACACAGTCTCATTCTTTTGCCCTGAGTAGAGTGCTGTTGTGTCATAGCTCACAGCAACCTCAAACTCTTGAGCTCAAGAGAGCCTCTTGCTTCAATCTCCCAAGTAACTGGGACTACAGACACCAACAATGCCCAGCTCATTTTTCTATTTTTAGTAGAGATGGGGTCTCAATCTTCTCCAATTCCTGAGCTAAAGCAACCCACCTGCTTTACTTTCTCCCAAAGTGCTAGGATTACAGGTGTGAGCCACCATGCTCGTGGTATTTTCTTTAAAATGTAGCTTTCATTGTGTTGGCAGTCTTAAAGTCTTCGGCTACCTCATTATTGGGTTTTCCCCTTTCAAAGAAGCTCTCCATTGATGTTTGGTTTTTACTCATTTTTGCTAGAGTTAGCTTGTGGGCTCACCAAAATTGTGACTGAGATGAGTGTGCAGTGTAGAAAAAAGGCATAATGGAAGTAGTAAATAAAATAATGGGTGGGTGATGCATGAACTGAAGTGTTGGATTCTGTCTTAATGCCTGCCACCAGATGCAGCTTCATAACTGAAGATTCTCACTTGCCAATATAAAGCCTGCCACCAACATGCAGCTTAACTGTCACCTGACACTCACTACTAGGGTTTTTTTTGTTGTTGCTGTTGTAATTTGGCTAGGGCCGGGTTTGAACCTACCACCCTTGGTATATGGGGCCAGTGCCCTACTCACTGAGCCACAGGTGCTGCCCCACTACCAGGGTTTTGGTATGAGTCTCCAAGCAACTGATTTTTTTTTCTTTTTAGAGACAAGAGTCTCACTTTATTGCCCTTGGCAGAGTGCCATGGTGTTACAGCTCACAGCAATCTTAAGGTGACCAGATTTTAACATTGGTAAAGCAGGACACCATTGACGGGGGTGGGGTGGGGGGGTGTTCTTAATTAAAAATTTGGTCTATATGGAGCAACAAAAATTTTCATAGAACGCAAAAATAGTATTGTAACATATTTTTTAAAATTTCAACATAAGTACAATTTACAAATACAATACATTAAAAAATTATGTATAGTATTATTTTATTCCTTGGCATATTTCTCATTTGAGTGAATATTTTTTAGTAGATTGCTGTTGTTGTTTAAAAGATCATGAAATTTTTCACAAGAATTTGTTAAATTATATTTCACACATAAAA
>CAUYQV010093010.1:0-21140 GCA_963574575.1 Galagoides demidoff | reverse complement strand
ATTAACCAAGAGTTATTCTAGATAAATGAAAAATTCTCGAAGAATTAAAACACAAAATGCTAAAAATATACTAAACATAATAGAAAATATCTTTGATAAATCACATTTTTGAAAAGACAAATAGGCTGAAATTTAAATCATGTGATCTTTTTTTTTTTTTTGCATTTTTTGGCCTGGGCTGGGTTTGAACCTGCCACCTCTATATGGGGCTGGCACCCTACTCCTTTGAGCCGCAGGCACCGTCCATCATGTGATCTTTTTATAGCTAATAGTTTGAGTTGCTTATAGAAGAAATGATTGGTACACTAAGACTGAACCGGTGGGAAAGTGCAGTTAAAAGCACCAGAGTCTTAGGTATATATCCAGAAGACCAAAAAATCACATTACAACAAAGATATTTGTATCAGAATGTTTATTGCAGCCCAGTTCATAATTGCTAGGGCATGGAAGAAGCCCAAATGCCCATCGACCCACGAATGGATCAATAAATTGTGGTACATGTACACCATGGAATACTATGCAGCCCTAAAGAAAGATGGAGACTTTACCTCCTTCATGTTTATGTGGATGGAATTAGAAAATGTTCTTCTTAGCAAAGTATCTCAAGAATGGAAGAAAAAGTATCCAACGTACACAGCCCTACTTTGAAACTAATCCATAGCTTTTTATAGGAATGTCATAACCTAATTATAGCCTTAGATTATGGGAAGGTGGTGGGAGAGGGAGGTGAGGGGGGTCAGTAGGGGAGGGAGGGTGATTGGTGGGGTCACCTCTATGGTTTATCTTACAAGGGTACAAGTGAATCTTTCTGAAAGCAGAGTATGAATGTTTTAACTCAATAATTAGGAAAATGACATGAAGGTTATGTTGACCACTTTGATGAGAGTATTTCAAAATGTATATGAAAACAGCACGCTGTACCCCATGATTGCATTAATGTACACAGTTATGCTATAAGAAATAAAAAAAATGTTTTTAAAAAGAAAAAAAAAAGCACCAGAGTCCTTTAAGCCTCATTACAGTTTTGGATAATTTGATGGTAAGCCTAAGAATGGCTATGTAAGTAGCGCCGACTACACACCAGGTGTTATCCCGACTGCTCATTTTATTTCTAATTATCCCAATGGCTCTGAAATAGCAATCAGCACTTCCACTCTACTGATGAAACAACTGAGGCTCAGGAATAGTCAATAATCTTCCCATATTTCTGTTAGTCTGGGCTTCAGGAACACATCTCTATTTTTATCTTAATTACTCTCTTATCTTTTGGCTGATAAGTTTCTCACTGCATGTGGTTTGGGGGTCAGGGTAGAATCTATAACTTTTAATTTCACAGCAATTATTTTCTGTTTGAAGCTATTGTTACATATTCAGTAAGCATTTCTTTCATAGCTGGCATTACTGTGACCTGGTCACTTAGTACCTCACAGTCTGAAAAAAATACTGTGTCTGTCCTGTGTTTGCTTTGAATGATATTCAACTGTCCACTACAAAATACTAAGGGACATGATTAACTTTGATGCTTTTTTTTTTTTCTGTAAAGCTTCTGAGGGGTTGCTGTGGACAGCAGGTATGTTAATCGTCAACTGCATTTTCAAGGCATCAACTGGAAATAAGGATGTCCTACTAGGCAATAAAATGATCTGTCATGGATCCCAAAGTGGATGTCAAATTCTGAAATACCAGGGAGGGGCTGATGAAAGAAGTCAGTCGAAGACACGGCCAGTCACTAACTTTTTAGGACACAATGTGTTTTGTTTGTCCATGTAAACAAAACACATTAGAAGAAATAAACGGTAGCTCACAGCTTCAACATGAAAAGGCCACAAGCCCGATAAACCTTTGGCCAGATTACCTAGAAACAGAAAGTAAAATCTCTAATAACCTCGATCAGAAAGGCTACGGGGAAATAACAGCAGATGCCACAGAGATACAAGAGGTCATCTCTGAGGACTACAAGAAACTTTATGCTCAGAAATTTGACAATGTGGGTGGTGCTTGTACCTCAAGTGGCTAAGGTGTCAGCCACATACAACAGAGCTGGCGGTTCAAATCTGGCACAGGCCTGCCAAACAATGATGACTACAACCAAAAAAATAGCCAGGTGTTGTGATGGGCGCCTGTAGTCCCAGCTACTCAGGAGGCTGAGGCAAGAGAATAGCTAAGCCCAGGAGTTGGAGGTTGCTGTGAGCTGTGACACCATGGTACCCTATCCAGGGAGATAGCTTGAGGCACTGTCTCAAAAAAAAAAAAAAGAAAGAAAGAAAGAAATTTGACATTGTAAAGGAAATGGATCAATACCTGGAATTATACCCTCTTCCTAGACTTGAAGATATTGGCCTGGGGAAAGATTTTAGGAAGAAGTCTTCCATGGCAACTACTACAACAAAAATAAACAAATAGGACTTAACTGAAAAGCTTCTGTACAGCTAAGGAAACAACAACCAAAGCAAAAAGACAGCCTTCAGAATGGGAAAAGATATTTGCATACTATGAATCAGACAAAAGCTCGATGACTAGTGTCTACAGAGAACTCAAATTAATCAACAAAAAAAGACCAAACAATCCCATATATCACTGGGCAAAAGGCGTGACTAGAACCTTCTCTAAACCAGACAGATGAATGGCTAACAAACATATGGAAAAATGCTCATCATCCCTAATCATCAGAGAAATGCAAATCAAAACTACCCTGATATATCACTTAACCCCAGTTGGAATGGCCCACATCACAAAGTCTCAAAACTGCAGATGCTGGCATGGATGTGGAGAGAAGGGAATGCTTTTATACTGCTGGTGGGACTGCAAACTAATACAACTTTTTTGGAAGGAAGTATGGAGAATTTTCAAAGAACTCAAATAAGACCTCCCATTTGATCCTGCAATCCCATTACTAGGCATCTACCAGGAAGAAAAAAGTGTTTTTATTATAAGGACATTTGCACTAAACTGTTTATTTCAGCTCAATTTATAATTGCTAAAATGTGGAAACAACCTAAATGCCCACCAACCCAGATATGGATTAACAAGCTGTGGTATATGTATGCCATGGAATACTATTTAGCCACTAAAAAGATGGAGATTTTACATCTTTTTTATTAACCTGGCTGGTAGTGTAACACATTCTTCTTAGTAAAGCATCATGAGAATGGAGAAGCAATGGGGCAGGGGAATGAGGGAGTAGGGAGAGGGGAGGAGGAAGGGGCATGGGGGTTCAAAAATAATGTGGGGAATAAAAAAGACCACAAACCTGGCACTGGTTTGGAACAAGGAGCAGGTCTCTCTATGACCACTCAACTTCTTCAGATTAATGAATTTTGGTAAATTACCTGCTTAACACCTTAATTCCATACCATGTACAAACTCCTTCATGGTCAGGTGCCTGCCTCACTCTTTAATCTCACCTCTGTCATTTCTCTCCTTCTGCTCTGGCCCGTCCCTGAATCACGAGGAACTTTCAGTTCCCTGAACGTCTCTGACCTTCCCTTTTTCTTCCAGGTCTTGTATCTTGGAACACTCTTCATTCTTTTCCTTGCCAGGGGAAATTCTACTTACTTATTAAGGTCTCAGCTAAATGTCATTTCCTTCAGTGACCTCCCAGATGAGGCTGGGTCCTTCTGGTCTATAGTTGCTCTACAGTGTAGGAAGTAGCAGACAGGTTCCTTTCCTTCTCTGTCTCTGAACAGTCACCACCACTCTTGCAAATTACTTGTTGAGAATGTACACTAAAAGGCACCGTTCCTCTTTGTCTAGCACATAGTAGGCACTCAATAAACATGTGACGATTGAAGGACTAATGTAAAACTGATGGTTCTCTGGAAAGCACAAAGGAAATAGGAAATTTCGAATGTCCATTATTTTGGGGTTGTTGTAAAACTGGCTGGCTGGTGAGTAAACAAACTATTTATAAAATAATTTTGCTGGTAAGAAGTGAAAAATAGAGAACTCTCTCCCTTAGGAATGATAGTTGGTAGTCTCTGGAAGAGTTACTAATTGACTTCATTTGTGGGTTTCCGTTCATCTATGGAGAATAACATTCTGCCAATAATACAGGAATAAATTTAGGGTAGAGTGTTAGCTGCTAAAACCATGTGACTTTGGATAAATTACTTAATGCCCTTCATTAGTAAAATGGGAATAATAATTAAATCTATCACATAGTGTGATTTTGAGGATCAAATGAGAAAAAAAGCATTTGAATTGCTTAACACACTATTGCTTAAGCACATAGTATGTGTTTAACAAATAAATACCACCTATTACTACCACAGTTGGTGCTTTTGTCTGAGGCAGGCACCTTCACTGGGAAATGTAGAAGCTGGTTGAGTTCAATGACATGAACTTGGCAGCTGATAATTTGATGATGTTACCCTCTGGAGGGGGATCAAAATCCGTAGCTCCCATCATCAACCCCCACTGTAAAAAGCCCTGGAGTCAAGGCAAAAATGAAACACCTTCAGAGAAAACACTAGGGAACCCCCAGGAACGCTCATTCCACTCTAAAACGCAAACTGTTTCCTGACCAGAATGTTCTGTGAATAGAAGTGAACCCCCCTGATTGAGTGCAGGCTTTTGACCAAGGTAACATTCTTTTTCAGGAGCCCTGTACACAAATAGTTATTTGTACTGATGCCCACCCTTGTCACAGATTTTGGTGGGAAGAAACCTATCTACTTTATTTCATTCTTTTTATTTTTTCTTTCTTTCTTCTTCTTCTTTTTTTTGAGACAAAATCCCACTCTGTCACTCTGGGCAGAGTGCCATGGTGTCATAACTCACAGCAACTTCAAACTCTTGGGCTCAAAAGATCCTCTTGCCTCAGCCTCCCATGTAGCTGAGACTACAGGTGCCCACCACACCTGGCTATGTTTAGACACAGGGTCTTGCTCTTACTCAGGCTGGTCTCGAACTGAGATCAGGCAATCCATCCTGATTGGCCTCCCAGGATACTAGGATTACAGGGTGAAACACCATGCCCAGCCTTACTTTGTTTCCTTAAGTGGCAAAACAATGAAAATGCTGGCAAAAGGAAAATAGGGTGAATGAGGGTAATTTGAAACAAGGATGACTGGATGAACATACAGGGGGTTTGGGCTCCTGACAGCTTCCATGTTATGATGTGACCACTCAAATGGATTTGTGTTTCCTGGGAGGATCTTGGCTGAGTTCTAGGGGGCTTCAGAGGACTTGATATAATTATTCCTTTCTGCTTTGGGGTGGGGGCTGAGCTCCCCCCATGTCTTCATTCCTCTAAGGAGGCTGAGATTTCAGTGGAGGGAGCACTCAGGTGGATCTGGGGAGATTACACTCTCTGAATCTCACTTCCCACATCTGCAAAGGACCATTGCTGGAAAGGAATTATTCCGAGGATTCAATAGGAAAAATACATTTAAAGCACTTACGTTTGTGCCAGGCACTTAGCAAGTGTTTAAGTTGTAGGAGCTGTAGCTCTTATAGTTATTTTAGACTTTCAGATCCATCTAACATAACCATTGTCATATTATAGTGAAAGAAATTAAAAGCTGAGATGTGGTCCCTTGTCCCGGGTCACACAGCTCCTTGGTAAGAGGGTGAAACTGGATTTCCATCCCAGGTCCCCTTACTCTGAGCTGTCTTTCTTACCATGCCCCACTGCCTCCTCAGGACTCATTTGGCTCAATTCAGCCCTTCTCTGCATCACAGTTCTTGGGCCTTCCACCTTTGTCCCCACCAGTCAGTCTCTACCCCCAACATCTACTTTATCTCTAAACTCATGTCAAGTCCAAAATATCCTGCAAGGAAATGCCTCTTCCTTTCCTGCCTCATAGCCAAAGCAGTTGCTGTCCTGTCCAAAGGATTCTTCCTTGTCTATATCCTAGGCTGTCTCTTTCAAGTTTGAGGTCACGTCTCTTCCACAGAGAGACCCTGCCTGGTCATCCTAGCTGAAGTGACACCACCCTCCCCACTTTCTCTGGCCCTCTGGTTTATGTCCTGTGTAATGCTTCCTCCACGAAATAATTTTCTTTCCTTTGATTACTGCCTGTATCCAGGCAAGCTTTAAAAGGGCAGAGACATGTCTCCTTTGCTAATTGCCACGTTCCTAGCACCTAGCACAATACACAACACACAGATACTCAGTAAATATAAGTTGGGCAAATGAGTGAATAAATGAAGGAATTTCAAAACCAGCATATTTGTTAATACCTAGACAGGACTGAGGGAAGCATTTTAGCTTTCTGGGGGAGGGACCTGGGCACCTGTTTGCCCACCTTTTTGGCCTCCTAAAAGAACAGCACAAGGCTACCCACGAGATAAAGACCCTTCCAAACAGGCAGCCCACACAAAAGCACATCTTGTAGTCAAGGAAAATGGGCGGATAGTTGCTAATTGTGTCTTCCAAGCGGGCTGATCTTTCAAAAGTTCGAAAGGCGCCTGCCTCCATAAATCCCAGGCTGCTACTGCTGCTGAGGCTGGTGAGGGAGGAGAGGAGGGTGCGCTTGGGCGCATCTCGGGCTGGCACGAAGAAGCCACATCTCATCCTCCCTCCTCCCCCCAGCTCCTCTCCAAGAGAGGAAGCAATGCAGATGGAGACGAGAAATAAATATTCCTGCCTGCTCCGTGCCACTGCAGACGTTTTCCAAAATGTCTGGCTTGGACCATGAAATCAAGCCCACCCAGGAAAGGAGGCGCTCAGCGGGAGAAAGAGGGAGAAAGGGTGGCATATTTGTCGATACTCGTCAGCTTTCTGGGGGGCAGAGCACATGGCTCATACTTGGCAGCCCTGGTGAGGTAGGGACGTGGTAAGTGCACAGTAATACTTGAAGAACTGAATCAGAAATGGGAGCAGAATTAAGGAAATGATGCCAGAGCATCACACTATCTCTGTCTTTGCAAGGTGTCCGAAGACCAACAGCTGGTTCTTTCATTGGTTTCAAGCTCTTTCCCCAATACCCGCTGCCTCTCTTCAACCTTTTTCTTTTCGCTCTAGTCCCGGGAAATTAACACAACTGGGCTGCAGGAAGCCTTCAGAGGCCCTTTAGAATTTGGGCAGGAGCTCAGGATCTATGTGTGGAGATATTCCTGCCACCTCTAAGCACAGCTCGCCTTCTCTAATACTGGAATACTGGCAGGAGACGAGAAGATAGGCTGCAAATGATAAGTGGGTGCTTTTGGCCGTGGGATGGCCAAGTGTGTGGGAGAAGTGTCACTAAGAAGGGAAGTTACAGGCCCAGCAACAGGCACCAAGTGTTCTGCATTACGGTGCCTTTGCTAGGCTTTCTGTGAGGCTGCAAAATGTCTCAGGAAAGAGAGATGAGAGGATGGGAATTTCAGCTCGAAAACTCCTACATGGGCTGCTCTGGGTTTTCTTTGTTTCTCACCCTCCTGTGAGATACCTTGTGCCGTGTTCTTGATATTGCTGCCATTGGACCACCCTCCCTTTCCTCTTGAAAGTCAGTAATTAGGGTGGGGCCGTTGGCAGATTGGATTCTGATAAAGAGCAGAGGGGCTTTCCCCAGTTCCACGGGTTCAAGTCCAGTGCAGTAAAAACAGTTGCTCAAAATGAAAACTCAGAGCAATGCCTTCTGAGGGTGTCAGGGGAACATTTTCCAGAAATGTTGCATTTAATTCTGTCTCTTTTCACCATTTCCACAACTTCACTGAGGAATGAAACATTGTCTAATATTTCCCACTCATGTGCCCTGAATCCTTCTTTATGAATCTCCCCCACTCCCTTGCCCATCTGCCTTCCAGTGTCAGACAATTGCCAGCTGAATCCCACTCTCTCCAGGAAGCCGTTCAGTAGGGGAGAACTGGCAGGACACCTAGGTTCCTGTCCCCACTCTGCCCATAGCTGTGCAACCTTCTACAAATTACTCCCCCCACTCTGGGCCTTGGTTTCTTTGTGAAAGGAGTGGCTTTGGATAGGTTTTCTTTCAGCTGTGATATGCTATGGGTTGTTCTATAGAGTGAAATTAGATGGCATTCTTATTGTCACCATCCCCTCCCCACTCCACTTTAGACAATAATCTCCAGAGATTGGGGCCATCACACTCTGGGATTAAGTTTTATCCTTATACCTGGGAAGGTCAGAGCTGCATATGAAAATAAGCTGGACAAACAGATATGTGGATGCTATCTAGAAACTATTTTAAATGTTTCTGTCTACATTTTCCTTAATTCCTAAAAGGATTAACGTGTGGATTGGAAAAAGATCAAAGTAGGGTATATTTGGAAAGAGGTCATGTGTAAATACATTTGCATCTTACAATAATCATATTTGTTACCTTTCATTAACAGTAGCTGCCATTGATTGAGATCTGGTACAAGCTAGGACTATGTTAAGCTCTTTTACCTATTACTATTAGGCATTATTATTCTTTCAATAGCTCATTATTATTCTTACAACAGCTCTCCATCCATAGAGAAGACATTATCCATCCTCCACTCTCATACAGATCAGAAGACTGAGGCTCAGCAAGAAGCACCCACCTGCTTGGAGCTGGTTATGTATTGGTAATAGGATTTCCAAGACCGTGACAGGCTATCCAATACCCTGTGCCTTATCTTGGCATTCAATACCCATCTGTGAGATTTTTTATATAATGAGGCTGCTTTAAAGACCCATAGGCAGTGGGTCCTAAATTGGTTGCCTTTCCTATGGCATTATCAGAGGAAAAGAGATGGTCTCAGAGCCAGCAGGAACCTGCTGTCAGAAACGGCAGGGAAGCATGCAACTGGAGTGCTGGCCTAGCACTGGAAAGTGTGGGAGAACCGGGCCCCTGACCCAGCCCATTTGTAGGGGCCATTGCCATTGATCACTTCTCTACAGGAAATAAGGCTGGCTTCTGCCCGTATCATCTTCCCCACTTCTATGCCCTTGTCTATTTCTGGCACAGAATCAGAGCCACTTAGAATTTGTAAAGAACTAGATCATCCCCTCCAGAGGTTGCAAATTCACATGGCTCCCAGTTAGGTATTTGTATGAATGAACAGCCAGAATAGGGTTTACGAACACAGGTCCAGTCTGTGGAGACCACTGAGATGCAGACTGTTACGCACATATGCAGGTCCCTCTCCCTGAAATAAAGACTTCTCTCTGAATTCTCCTGATTTTAAAATGTAGGTAATTAATTTAGTTGAGAAGACCATACTCAACATAGCAAGGACCAAATAAAACATGTTTGCACCTTTACCTGACCCATAGGTGTCTATCTGCAACCTCTAAAATTAATTTGTCGTAATTGCAGATGAAGATATGGTGGGCCACACTAAGTAATTTGCCTGAGATAGCTACGGCAGCGTAGGCAGACAACTGTTCCAATGCACACATCCAGAGACGTGTGTGTGTGTGTGCATGTGTGTCCACAAATGGATTGTATACTCACAAATGGAAGAGAAATGACTTGATTACCTGCTGTTACGAAATGCCCTGCTTACTTGCTTAGTGGTAATATTATACACATTAATACTTGACTGTAATTAACACCCAGGCACCCCTAACAAAACGACACGATAGCACCCCTCCCTCAACCAAAACCAAAACCGAAGTGAAAACGAAGCCAGCAACAAAGGCAGCTCTTTACTTACGGTGAATGACAGAAATGAAGAAAACAAAGTCCCTTCATCATATCTTGACAATTTTGCCAGTACTCCCTCCAAGATAGTAATGAACTAGTAAAGCAGGAAAAAAAGAAAAAAAAATTATTATTTCAAACTGTAATTGTTCACAATAAGAAACAACATTGTCTAACCACGCAAAGGCCGGGATTGAGCCCTGTGTTCATTTCTGCATTCTATTATTTGATTCCCGCCTCCGGAGAAAGGAATACACTGCCTTTACATGGAAATATTTGACTTATCCGGCTTTCTCTTCATTATTATGTGATTGCAAATATAGAGTGTTACAGAAGTGCAAAGTGACAAAATATTATTGAGTTGCATATAGCATGCGATAATATTAAATGCACTTTTTAAAATCCAAAACTGCGCAAAGCAGTTTTTACGTTACATATTAGCACTACATTTAATCCAATCTATTTTTATTTGTATTTTATCAGTAATTTGGGGGAAACAGAAGTTTAGCACTGGCAAATATAAATGTCTTTCCATTCAGCATTACTTAGTTAAAATTCTATAATTCATGAGGGTGACTGAAATAGCTTTATCTGACTTTTATGTTTTATTATGACTCTCACTGCATGTGAAACTAGAGGAAAAGGGGTTTTCATGATGGCAGAATTCCTCATTACCGTTTAACTTTCTGTATTTAAAAATTTAACTTTGTCAGTGCTGAAAAACAAAACAAACATTTCCCAAATAACCTAGTGCAATGTTTGGGGACAAATTCTTATTAAGTTAACATATGCCACTTCATCAGTTTATCTTCAAATGGCTTGAGATGATCGGAAAATCATTTAGAGATGAGCCTGGGTGAGGTACAATCTTGTTTCTTGAGAGACACAAGTGTACAGCTCAACTTTTTAACGTGTTACATTTTGATGGAAATGCAGACATAGCAAAGCAGTGTTCACAATGAAACATTTCACCTGAGGCTGAAGGTTACCTTTGCAACCAAGAGTGTTATCATTTCCTTAACAGTTTCTTCAATTAGTTCGTCTATTTTTGAATGGTACTGATGCTAAAGAACACAGAAAGACAAATATTAGCATGTTGGGGAGGCGATGGCATTGCATCCATCAGTAATTTTTAGACAATGCGCTTTATGAAAAAAGCCTGGCCTGCAGACCCGGTTTATTTCCGTAGTCCCAGAAGTATCTGTAAGATCCTGATTCCAGGTCTTTGATGAAGAGAGGGTTGAAGCTCTCAAAGAATTTTTACTAGCCTCGTGGTTCTTCACCCAAGGCTTTCGATACCTTTCACATATGTAGACAATAGATAGACCTTTGCAAAGAGCATGTGTAGATGACTTAACAGCCTAGCAGCGTGTTGATCTGGATATTAAGCAGATTAATAAAGCAAAGTACCATCGTGATTTATATAGGGAATGAAAAATTATCTTTGGAAAATTGCTCAGGGATGCTTAGATAGAGGAATTGTTCCAAAGGGAATTTGACCAAGATACTGTGACTGATTTTGCAAAAACTGTTCCAAAACCTTGAGGTACTTTGGGTAACTGCCCCAGAGCTCCCCAGTTGTATCTTCAGGTATTGACTCAGTACTGAGGCAAAGTGTCTCTTTCTGAATCCTTGTGGTCAACCCCTCATTTCCTTCATTCATTGGAAAGCAGACCCAGGCTCACAGCCTGTACTGAGACCGCTGCTAAGTTTTTCAATTTTTTTAACTGCGGCTGTCGATTAAATTTAAATAGTAAAGTGAAAACAAACAGAAATCTGCTGTAAATGCCAGGGAAAAAGGGAAAGTGATGTCAACACAAAATATTATATGCCAGCTCGTTGAATTTATTAGATCATTTTAGTATCCACTTGAAATTATTCCACATTTCCTTTACAAAAAATAACAATGCAAAACATTGTTATTTGAAAAGGGAAATGCACTTACCCACTCTTTAGCAAACTTTCAGAAGGATGATTAATTAGGAACAGAAAAAAAAGGAACAGTGCAAATAAAAATTAGGACAAAAAGACACATGAGAAGATAAAAATTAAATAAAACATCCATAAAGCTATGTAAATACACTGAAATAAGCCATAGTAATATGGTCTAACATTCTGATTAATATTTATGTTAAATATTCTGATTTAATCAGAATTGTTGTGAGTGAGCAAAGGGATGTGAATTAGGTTAATTCATAGGGAAGGTTGGTTTGTAGTTGGAAGACCTGGATGGGGTCCCAGTGCAAACTTGGGGGGTTATGCTGCCTATGAAAACTTGCCTCAGTTTCCTTATCTGTAAAAACCAAAACAGATAATAAAATCATCACCCTGTACTAATAAGAAGGGGAAAGTCAGTATAAATTGCTGAAGTTGGAAAGGGAAAAGGGCCATTCCTGCATAAAGATTTTTATGTGTCTGTTTTATTATAATTATTTAAAAAACCAATGCCCAAGCCCTTTCCCAGCAGCCATGCCTTAGGCTCATGGGTCTCTGTTTTGCAGATCAAGTGAGGGTCCAGATATGAAACATTTTGTCAGCGATAGTTAGAATTCAAATGTTATTATTTGTTCAAGTCCATCAAGAAGAGTAGAGAAAGATGATCTTATTAATTAGTCATTTCATCCAGTTTCATTTTAGTTTATTAGAGGAAAGACAATAAAGCACACAGTCCATATTGTGTAGCCCTGATAAACCAGAATCCACGTCGGCTATATGGCTAGATTCGAAAAAGGATTGACTCCTAAGTGGCATAAACCTGAAGCTTAAATGTAAAAAAAAAAAAAAAAAAAAAAAAGTTGTCTGCAGAATTCTCTGCTAAAAACACAAATGAAGATTTCAGAGCAAAAGAATTCAGAAATATTGACAGGGCTCCAAATTCATTTTTAGGTCTTGAGATAAGATCCAGAACCACACGCTTACTTTCTCTCCTCACGTGACTGCTTCACTCTACGAGGTTTTCTTTGGGTTGCTATAAATGATTCACATTTATTAAGTTAATTATGGGATTTAACAAAATGGGAATAACTATGTGCAAAATGATACATTATGGAATATTAAATAAAGGCTTCCTAATCAATCAAAGAACATCACTGAGAATAGAAACATTCTCTTGAAAACTTGGCTAAAATGGCACACAGGCAAAAGCAAATGTTCTCCACACACCAAGAATGATGTCGGGTCTTGGTTTAAAGAGCTAATAATGTCATCCTTTCTCCCAAGAGAAATAAGATTCCTCTTCAGGTGTCAGGGAACTTCAAACTCTTTGACATGGAGACACAGGGACTTAAGGAGCTGAGGTGGCTTATGGGAATCTCTTCCCACCTTCAACTTTCCCATGCCAACTTGGTACTACCTTCTCTCCAGGTCGTCTCACTGTTTTTCCCTGTTATACAAATATTATAATCTCTACCTTTCTTCTGTGATAGCGAACATTTTTTTTCTGCGTATTTTCTGCATATAAAAACAGTGTTTTGATGTGACTATTCTGCCTCCTAACTTCCAGGGGAAACTCGCATGTCAACCTCTGTTGGTTTATTTTCCTCATTTTGCAATGGGGCTAGAACTGCCACTGTTGTGAAAACAGATTCACCTAACCGAGGAATAAAATAATGCCTGGAAATACGACTCAGAAATTTAACCTTGCTATGTGGCAGTTTTATCATTACTACTGCTATGTATGTATACAATTCTCTAAACTTGCCTAAAATCTCTGTATTTTATTATACATAAATGATGCCTCAATTTAAATAAAACCTACTTTGGGGAAGATAGAACAGAGCAATAATACTCTGCTTATCAAGTAGCAAAGGGGAAAATATCAAAGCAGCTCCCATGTTTATTTAAGTAATTATATGAATCCCTTTTGCCAGTTATTTCCTGATAGGTGAAACTTACTGGATTAACTTGCTTTTGGAGCAATAGTGAGTACTCTGCCTTCACTCTTTGCTCGTTTGGGGGAGACATATTGTTCTATGCAGATGTGAAACTCCACAAAGGTGTATGCATACTGTCGGAGCATCTTTTAATTAGCATCTCTCTACCAGATTATTTTGTTATAAAATCTCTTGCCGTTTGCTTGACTAATCCTACCTGCATCCTAATATGGGTACGAAGAGGGATCGTTCCCATTTTCTAGTCCTCCCTGATGACCTTCTTAGATCAACTTGCCCTACACCCCTAACTTACATCCGGGGCCCCCGATTATGGTGATAGCTACTCAGGGAACAACTAAGCTTCAATGGCATAGAGAGTTTAGTGAGTTCTCTTTTGCTTCTGAGGAGCTAAACTGCAAATTCACAACCACTACGTGAAAATCACTCCGCTTGACTTTCTGTGCTGTGCGTTTTGTCTTGCCATAGAACAGATTGTGTGTATGTTGTCTTTCTTTTAAGACCATCTGACCTTGGAAATGAGATGAAAACAGACTAGACCAAGTGAGAAACTATTTAATGCATAATTTCCTCTCTATGGGTACTTCACAAATTTTAATGAAAAAAATAAATATTTAAGATAGAAAAGTATGGTTAACAAATGTTTCAACAGCTGCCTTTAGATGTGACATTACCCATTGATGAAATTCAGGAAGTGATCTTAAAATTGGAGATTGTATCATCTGGCCGGTATATAGTCTAAGCCGGGTTGAAGGAGCTGAAATTCAGGGGAGGATTTCAACTAGAGATTTGTATTAATAACTGGATCTATAATACGGGCTTCATAGCCAATTCTCACAAAGAGCAAACTACATAAAAACATTGAACTTCCACCTAGTCTTATACCAAGTTTAGGATGTTTTTAGTCATTCTTGGTCAATCTCATTTTAAACAACTCAGTTTTACTGTGGAGATGAATATCCCCATTTTTCACAAAGTGAAAAAAGGTCAAGGAGGGGACATTTCCACGTGACCTTCCCCCTGAAGTCATGGGGGGCTGAGCACGCAGAGGAATTACATAGAGAGGGCACCAAAATATAGATGCACATCTTAAGAGATGCTATCTACATATTATTTTTCAACGTTGAACTGAAGGCACCGTTACTGTCAAGTGTGCCTCGACATGCCACACACATCCAATTTGTACATCTTGGGAATGACTGACTTTACTTCCAACAAGATTGCTTTAAATATGTACACATTTTCTTTTGCATCCCTGGTATATACAGACAATTATGTCTGGCTATATCCTCATTGTCCTCAGCCACTTGGCATTCTAATAAAGGCCCCACCTACCACAAGTCAGCTACTTACAGCAGATCTCTTTAGCATGGCTCAGAATGAGAATCAGATGAGAACACAGTATTGGATGGACCCTTAATAAAGATAGTTAATCTAGGGGTGCATGTACTATTTTGGGAAAACCAAGAACGTTTAAAAGCCTCTATTACTATTTTCACTAAAAAACCCAAACCAAGAAAGCAATGTTGAGTTGGACGTGGGGAATACACGTAGTCTTTTCTACTTTATCAGATAGAACAACATCCAGAAAAAAATAGATACTGCTCTTTAGCATTAAAAATGTTACTACTTAATGAAACGTTTTATTCTTACAACCAGAAGTTAGGGGACCTTATTCTCAATTTTAACAAGCTACATACTTCCCAAAGGTTATAGTATGGTTATCAGAGAAGGTGACTGGCTCAAGGTCACAGAATGTAGTAGCTTAAGTGTAGGGTCTGTAGAAAGCTGTGAGTAAACTACTAGACAACTTACTCTTCTAGGAAGCCAGACTACAAGGTTAAGCCAAGGTCATTCTACTTTAGCACAGAATGGATTCAAGGCAGAGATAAAAGACAGGGTCCACTATTGTGATAAAAGTCAAGTTCACGTATCTCCACCTGGGGTCTGTGGTTTAACGTAAGGAAGTCCACAGGTCTCATGAAACTGTGTGGAAGTCCCTTTTTTTCCCTCTGGGAGATGAATCCATAACCTTTGTAACATTCTCAGGTTTTGTGACAAAAACTCCCTCACTCCCACTACTCTCCCTAAACATGCAGCTCAAAGAAAAAGAAGTTAAGATCAGAGTGACTTGTTTGGAAGAATTCTTTACTGACCTGACCAGGTATGTAGGAACTTTCTAAACACAGTTATAATTTAAGTAACATAGAGTGGGTTGGTGAAAACCGCTGAGCGGACAGGGATGCCAGTCTGATCATGCCAACCCTTCCCCACCCTGGACTGGGGCTATCCTTGGGAAACTCATTTTAAATGTTCATCTCAAGAAGTTCTAAGAGGAATAGATAAATCGGACTTCATCAAACTTAAGAACATTTTTTGTGCCTTCGAGGATGCTACCAAAAAAGTGGAAAAGAAAAACCCATAGAATGGCAGAAAATAGTTGAAAATCCCATATACCCATATGATTGTGGTGATACAAAGAACCCTTCATACTCAACAATAAAAAGACAAATAGTCCAATTTGTAAAAAATGGGCAGAGGGGCAGCACCTGTGGCTCAGTGGGTAGGGCGCCAGCCCCATATACTGAGGGTGGTGAGTTCAAATCTGGCCCTGGTCAAACTGCAACAAAAAAATAGCTGGGTGTTATGGCGGGCACCTGTAGTCCCAGCTATCTTTTGTTGCGTTTGACCAGGGCCAGGTTTGAACCCACCACCCTGGGGGGGCTGAGATAAGAGAACCACCTAAGCCCAGGAGTTGGAGGTTGCTGTGAGTGTGTGACACCACAGCACTCTGCTGAGGGTGACAAAGTGAAACTCTGTCTTTACAAAAAAAAAAAAATGGGCACAGGATTTGAATAGATATTTCTTCAAAAAATATACGACGGCCAAGAAGTGCATGAAAAAATGCTAACCATCACTGTAAATCAAAAAACACAAGCAGTACCACTCCACATACACTAAGATGGCTTCAATAAAAAGACAATAAGTATTAGCTAAGATGTGAAGAATCAGATTTTTCATACATAGCTGGTGGGAATGTAAAATGGTATATCCACTTTGGAAAACAGATCGGTAGTTCCTAAAGCTAGGCACAGAGTTATTTGACGCAGCAAATCCGCCTTTTTAGGTAGATACACAGGAGAGTGGAAAACACCAGTGCACAGGGAAACTGGTGACAAATGTTTGAATGTTTGGGGCAGCATTATTCATGATAACTGAAAAAACGGACACAATTCAAATGTCCATCAATGGATAAATGGATAAACAAAAGGCGGGACAGCCACACGAGGGGATACGATTCGGCAATTAAAAGGAAACACCAATGCCTGCTATGGCAGGGATGAATCTTGAAAACATCCTGCTAAAAGAAGGAAGCCAGACACAAAAGGGCATGGCCAGGTACTGCACGACTGTATTTATACGAAGTATTAAGAACAGACAAATCTTTAGAAACAGAAAGATTGGTGGTTACCTAGTCCTGGAGAGGATTGACTATGAATGGATACTTGGTGTCTCTTACGGGTGACGCAAGCATCCTAAAATTGACTCTGGTGATAGTTGCACCACTGGGAACAGACTTAAACTCTGAAATCATGCACCTTAAAAGGGGCGAATTTTACAGGTATATAAATTACATCTCAAAAAAAAAAGAGAGAGAAGGAAAGAAAAGAAACTTCAGGGGAGAAAAATTAAGGAGGGATAAGATTCTGGAAAGTATGAACTGAAAGGGATTTTAATGAATTTTCAATATCATCAAAAACAGGGCTCTTAAAGTGAGCGCTGCGAAGCCTAAGAGAATGCTTAGATGGAGAAGCTCTGGAGGGTGGTTAGCAGTGAAAAGACGCAGGGCTGGAGAGCAGCTTGGAAGCTTGGCCCCTAGGTCATTCTTCCTAGACCCCCTGCTGCCCTGGGTGCTATCACCCCCAGCTCTATTTTTATTTATTTCACATGATGGCCTTCTTGGTATTGTCTGAAGAACTTATTTTGCTGCTAAAAACAGCCTGAATGAAGTAGACTAGCGCACTCATTTTACAGATAAGGAAACTGAGGCTCACAGAGGCTGAGTAACTTGTCAAATTCCGGTTTGCAGCTCAGCCAGGGCCAGAATCCTGGTATCTGAACACTCAACCCAGGTCTTCCCCAAGGGGATGATCCTGCCTGCCTGACAGGATCTTAACTTGGTTTTAGATAGTGAGGCTCCAGATCAGTGGTTCTCAAAGTGAGGTCTCTGGAACTGTCAGCAGCGTCAGTATCCAGTGACTAGAATGTAACCCCCAGGGAAAGGGCCTCAGGAGAAAATCAGGAGCAGAAGCCAAGCAGGGTGGGGGTGGGGGCTGAGGAAGCCGCCTCGTGGGGGAAACAAAGCTGGAGGTGATCTTGCCAGGAAGAGAACACCACCAACCCACATTTAAAAATGGAAGGTGCTGAAAGAGAAAATAAATAACGAATAAGGAGCAAATATAATTTAGTAAAAATTCTGAACATGTAAGGCTGGTATCGAAAGATCTGATTTAGGAGCAATTTATGCCAATTGGCAACAACATAGAGTTGCCAGAAATGTTTCTGAATTAATTCTAAATTGGTATATGAATATCTAGCTGGCTTAAGGCCATCAGAGAAAAATGATCATGATAGTCTTTAATCGAGCCCAAGTAGCTGTTTCCTTCTCCTTTACATTTTAAATACTGCTTTGGAATTGCAAACTTAGCAAAGGACTAAACTTTTGGTCAGGGAAGATTCACAATCAACCCCGTGTAAGGAGAATTGAAAATCTGCAATTTTTTTGTAAATTCAGAACCTGCTGGCTGGGGATTGGGCAGCAGGGTAACTTAACATCATGTATCCTGGAAGGTGTTCGATGCAAGAAAGAGCTCTCCTGCTGTCCAGATGTTCAAAGCGATAAAAAATGCACTTTAAATGTGAAAATGACTTGCATTCTGGCAAACACAGATCAGTTGGAGATACCGGCCTAATAAACAAGGTCGCCAAACATTATTTAGCTTAAAGGAACGTCATGGCCACTCCAACTCCAGCCAAGAATCACTTCCAACTGACTGGCATTCTCATCAGCACACGCGTTAGAAATTTACTTGACAAACAGACACTGAACACTCATCCATGACTTAATCCACAAATGTTAGAGAATATTTCTGAAACTAGCAGACTAGTGTAGATGGAAGGAATTTGTGAAGTTTTCTTCTACATGATCAATGGAGAGGGGGAAAAAATCTTTTTTTTTTTTTTTTACCTCTTGGCCCATTTCCATGCTGCAAAGTTTTGTTGATTGAGCTTTGGCATCAACCATAACATTAAACATGGTGCATATTGACTGTGGGACTCGAAAATCTGTTGATCGACTGGTTTTTTGCAGCTTAACTTCAAATGCAATCCTGGTTCTATTAAAACAAAGTAGGAAAAGACCAATTCAGTGTTCAGACGGCAGCAGGTGGAGGAGATATTTTTCTGAGAGGTCAGTGAAAAAGAAAATTGAAGGCTGTAATCAGTTTCAAGCGACAATGACTTCACATGTGTTCTCTTTTAAATGACTTTCCCAACTAAGGAAGGCCTATTCACGGAGACAGCCACACACACCCTTCCTTTCTTGGCAGCACACGGAACACCTGTAGCTTTGCGTATTTCTGTCTATAGTTTACATGCTATGGAGAACCCTAATTGCAGGAGAATGAATGAATTCACAAAACCCCGATTATAGCAGTATAGCATATGTAAGTCCTCTCAATTGGCAATTGCCTATCTTGAACTACTTCATTAAAAACAAAAAACAAAAAACAAAAAAGCAGTTTCTAATCCTCAAAACCTCATGGTAGAGAAAAATCTCAAATGGTATTATTATTTTTTCCTTTCTGATTTTGAAAGAGACCAACATTTTAAAAATTCAGCAAGTTTATTATATTCCTTTAAAGACTAAAAAATATTTTTTGCTTGTTAAAGGTACAAAAAGGAAACACATTAAGCTACTAAAGATGGCCACCTTGGGAGGGAGAGAGAAATTGGGAGGCATGGTATTGGGGAAATTCCACTATGTTCTGTTTATTTTTAATGTTAGCATATTATTTTATAATGATATATTTTTACACTTAAAATATCATAATTACTTAATGTATATATGTATGCACACATACTTTACGTACATAATGTGTGATTTTTAAGTTGTATCATAGTGGAATCTAAATGTAACCTAATTCTGACATAGGTCAAATTATGATCCCAACAATGTGCTGACCACTCATAGGAAAACCTAGCCCAGCATGACCAGCTGGTAATACAGGTGTGAGAGCTGATCCTTGACATCATCATTGTAAAAGGGTCTAGTTATAGTTTCAAAGGTTTTAGGGAAGTGGGTCACATCATCACGTGCTTTTAAAGAAAAGCACCTGGTCAGGAAGTGGCTTTATGAAAGCCCCTTCCATCTGACGCATCTTTCTAGCATTGTTCACTGTCAGGTTCTGGGGATCATGCAGTCACCAAGAAAGCATGGCTTTAAGAGGAATTCGTAGCAGTTTTGTAACAGTGCATAGGAGGACCACACAGCTAGTTAGCTCAGGAAAGGATGCCAGCTTGCTAACACACCCTGGGTGCATGCAGGGAAGCCAAGTATAATTTCTAAGGTTGGGAGCCCAGTTCTTAAGAAAAAAACACCTAAAAAACCCAAACCCTTAAAACACCCCTATATATTATATGATCATGTTAAAGATAAACGTATCTTGGCTTCCAAAGACTCAGTGCACCAAAGTAGCTTTCTAATCATGATGATCATTTTAAGCTATACTGAAAATACATAATTTGGTGAGGTTTTGTGAAAAGGAGGCCCGATGGGGACTGAGTTGGACAGGTCCTTGTGCTGATCTTCTGAGGCTCCTGTGCCAGTTCCGGCCCCATTTGAGAAATGGAAATGCTAAATTGCTCCCTTCCAATGAAGTAATCATCTTCTGTTTTCACAGAAAACCTTTTCATAGCCCTTGGAGTGCAGGGCTGTGAAAAGAAACTGAATGCAAAATTAATGTGACTGTGAGGGTTCTAGGGAACCAAAAAGCATGGAGGTCACTTAATCCAAATGAGTCTCCTTGAGGGCAGAGTCAGGAGCCTTGTTTTGTGTTCAGCACTGTACCCGATACAGGCTGGACTAGAGGCTCTGTAAATGTCCGTCAAATTAGTGAATTAAATATCTTGGAAACTGAGACAGGAGTGCCTTCCTGACCTTTAGGCATCGCATGATTATGTCTATGAAACAACGTCCTTACTGCATTGGCCTAGAACAAGGGTTATTTATTATTATTATTTATTTCCCAAAGAAGAAAACAATGGTTTTAGTCTCTTCTAATATAGATTATATGTCTTAAAACATCTAAGAACTTTCTCCATGAATCCTCTGAATCTGGAGGTCTACGATGATATTTCTACCTATTGTGTCTGGTTTTGTGTATATGGAGCCTTAGTTAAAAGGGAGATGAGGAAATTTAAGTGCCTAGGCCAGCCATACACATGGAGTAGAACAATGTCTGTCAGTAAAATGCACAGTAACTGAATATCTCATCAAATGGCAGATCCTAGAAGATTCTTACTTATTCCTGCTACCAGTGGGTTCTTCATTTTTCTCCTAATCCAATTACATATAGAATGATAAACAATCTGTGACTTTCAAACTGACAAGTACCTTTTTTTCTGCCCCCCTCTG
>CAUYQV010093008.1:0-22497 GCA_963574575.1 Galagoides demidoff | reverse complement strand
TGACCCTGACTCTTGTTTGCTTTTTCTGGGTTTTATAGAGGTTTAAACAAATATCCTCCACAGTTAAATTATTGTCCTAAATGATTCTTGCTTTGCCTTCTTCTCTCAACAATTGTTATTCAGGAAAACTATCCTTGAAATAAAAAAATATTATATATAATACATAAACACAACACACAAAGAAAAACTTTGCTTATGGAATTCAAACTCCACTTATGAGTTCATAATTTTATAATTATTCAGGCATTTGATGACCATATAAGTCCAACATCTCTGATGTTTAAAAACTTCACTACAGGTGTAGTCTACAATCCACCGTACATTCATATTACCTACCTTGTATTTTCTCTGAGTTTTATTTCTCTCACCCTTGGAAATGCCAACAGGGCTTGCTCAGAAGCTCATTTCATGTTTAATGATTTACTACAACACTATAAAAAAGGAGTCCTGGTCACTGTTGATTTTGTCTTATCAGTTGCTACACAAATAAAACTACATGTCCCCAAGATTTGTTTGAGCCCTTTGAGTGAGTGATCAAAATCAGTCTCTCCAATCTCTTCCGTTAACACTTACATTCCCGCCTTGAAATTACACACATAAACTGCTACTACTAATAATGTAGTTGTTTAAATTTCCCTCTTTCACTAACTCCAAAGGATTGGGATAGGGATCAATAACATAAAAGGACTTTTAGAAACTTCTCTTAAAAACTTCATTACTTTTTTAAGATTCTCACTCTCTTTTGCGATTATCAGCTCAAGATCTAAAAATCTAGTTGAGGATTTGGCAGAGTTGGAATTAAAAGTGTATGCTGTAGCTTTGTCATATACTTTGTAAGAAGATTACTGGCTGAATTTTTCTCTTAAGGTAGGTCAGGAGTCCAGTCTATGCAGCAGTTCTCAGAACTTTTTGGTGTTGAGACTCTTATTTTTGGGCAGTTTTTGGCGGAGGCTGGGTTTGAACTTGCCACCTTTGGCATATAGGGCCAGTGCCCTCCTTTGAGCCACAGGAGCCACCTGTGTTGAAACTCTTTTAAAGATAAAAACCTGCAAAGAGATTTTGTTTATATAGGTTTTCTCTGTTTAGATTTGCTGTATTAGAAATTGAAATTTAGAAAAATTTAAAATATATATTTACTAATTTACTTTAAAACAATAATAAACTATTACTTGAAAAAGTAAATAGCACATTTTAATGAAAAAAACCTGTGTTTTCCAAAAATAAAAAATAAAAATGAGAATATAAGTATATTTTCACATTTTGACAAAAGTATTGATATTTAGGTTAATAGGAAGATGGATTCTGATGCCTGAGCCTGAAGTCAGACTGTTGTAACATATTGTTTTGAATCCGGTCACACTCAGATACGTAGTTGGAAAGACTGAAATATTGTATTCACCTTTTCAGATCCTTGTAGACAGCATACTTTGATATTACGGTAAAATTCATTAAGTAATAGTTTTCTAAATGTTAGTTGCAACGTGAAATCTATAACCCTAGTAAACTTTACACATACTATCACATTAAAATTTATTGGTTTATCTTGTAATAGATTTTTTACTCATGTATGATCTTGTAACATCAAACATTATTTAGAAAATACTAATTTACTGAGTTATGCAATGATGTAAATCAGGGGTTCTCAACCTGTGAGTTGCGACCTTCTTGGACTATATTAAAGGTTCGAGGCATTAGGAAGGTTGAGAACCACTGATCTAAATGTTGACACTTTTTTAATACAATATCTCCAAGCAAATCACATGTGTTGATATTACTACTGACCTAAATCTTTAAGTATCGAGAATATACAACACTCAGTGATGGATACAGGTTTCACAACTTTTTGGTTCAAATATTGTTATTGGCAACAAATAAAGTTCATTGTTTTCCTTGAAGTGGTAAGTTTACTTACTTTATTTTCGAGAATACCAAATACTCAATCCTCAACTTGAATAGCCATAGTTTATCTGTCAGTCATTCCTTTAAATAGAAATGGTATTCCTTAGAAAGAAGGCTAGTTGAGCTTTTGATTCAACCAAGTGAATCTTTCTGTTTCCTAGAGACAATTTACTGAGTTAATGCAGAGAGACAATCATTACTCTCTGGTATGCAACAAAAGTACTTTAAGTTAAAATGATTTGCATTCAGGGGTTGAGATTTTATTTAAAAATTATACTGCTTCATCACATTGTATATTGCTTTCATTTTTAATGAAACTGACTTAACTGTCCCTCTGTGTCAGTAAGGAATACAAAAACTACTAAAAAAATTCAGAGCAACGTTCTTGATTGTGTTAGATTACCACAGTGAAATTTGTGCTATCAGCACAAATGTCAACACACTGAAAAGGCAAATAACATTTTGTACTTGTATGAAAATAGTTTGACCTCATGGACTTCACTGAAGATATTTGAGAACTACTTGTCTAGTGAAAAGAGCTTTAATCCAAAATTAGGAGACCCACTGGATAGCTCAACTTATTTTTTAATTTCATGTAAATATCTTGAACTTTTAACCTCTTACTATCAGTTTTTTCATCTATAAAATCTATAAAAATTAAAAGGTTAATAGATAGTCAATTTTCTCAGGCTACTGATATGCTGTGATGTTATTGGAAAATGTGTTCATATGTGTATAAACATGGGCCTTATTACAAGTAACGAAATAAATGATTTACCCTAGAACCTGCATTGCTTAATTACTGATATGTTTTTTGTTATAACATGGTGAAGAATATTCCTGATAATTCCTAAACTTCTCATGAAGTTGGTGGAGTGTGAGAATGCTGTATCTACATGGTAACTTGCATTGTTTCAATATTAGTAATTAGAAATAGGGTAACATTAGAGTGGGAAAGACTCCCTATTTAACTAATGTTGCTAGGTGAACTGGCTGGCAACCTGTAGAAGACTGAAACTGGACCCCCACCTTTCACCATTAACAGAAATTGATTCTCATTGGATAAAAGATTTAAACTTAAGACATGAAACTATAAAAATACTAGAAGAGAGTGAAGGGAAAATACTTGAAGAAACTGGTCTGGGAGAATATTTTATGAGGAGAACCCCCCCGGGGCAATTGAAGCAACACCAAAAATCCATTACTGGAATCTCATCAAACTAAAAAGCTTTTGCACAGCCAAGAGCACAGTAAGCAGGGAAAACAGACAACCTTTAGCATGGGAGAAGATTTTAGCAGGTTATGCTTCCAACAAAGGTCTCATAACTAGAATCCACAGAGAACTCAAAATAATCAATAAGAAAAGAACAAATAACCCCATTTATATGTGGGCAAGAGACTCGAACAGAAACTTCTCTGATGCAGACAGACATATGGCCTTCAAACACATGAAAAAAATGCTCATCATCTTTAATCATCAGAGAAATGCAAATCAAAACCATTTTGAGATATCATCTAACTCCAGTAAGATTAACCCACATAACAAAATCCCAAAAGTACAGATGTTGGCATGGAGGGAACACTTCTATGCTGCTGGTGGGAATGCAAACTAATATAACTTTTTTGGAGAGAGGTTTGGAGAACACTCAAGGAATTAAAAGTAGACCTACTGTTCAATCCTTCAATTTCTATACTAGGTATATACCCAGATGATCAAAAATCATTTACAACAAAGACATTTGCACCAAAATGTTTATTGAAGCCCAATTCATAATTGCCAGGACATGGAGACAGCCCAAGTGCCCATTGACCCATGAATGGATTAACAAATTGTGGTCTATGTACACCATGGAATACTATGCAGCCATAAAAAAGATGGAGATGTCACATCTTTTATGTTTACCTGGATGGAGCTGGAACATATACTTCTTAGTAAAGTATCTCAAGAATGAAAAAAAAAGTATCCAATGTACTCATTACTACTAAGAAATCAATATATAAACACCTACACACTCATACTAATGGTAAAATATAACTATAGTCTAGAAAGTAGAAGGGAAGAGGAGTGAAAGGCAAAGGGGTAGGGAAGGCGGGAGGAGGGTGGGTATTCGGGGGGATCTCAACTAATGTGCATGATGCAATGGTGCATTTCAAAACTATTAAGAAAAGAGTATAATTGCCTTACCACAACAAATAAGTAAGTGAGGTGATGGATGTGTTAATCAGTTCAATGTAAGCATTTCACATTGTACATCAAATCAATACACTGAACCCCATAAATGCATCAATGTACACAGTTATGACTTAATAAAAAATAAATAAATAAAAAATAAAGTGTTATGTTTTTCCATTTTTGTATTAAATTGAAAATTCAATGTATCCATATTTCAAATACATTGAAATAATGCTATAAAAAGTAGTAATTGTATTCTCAAATTAATTATATTTTCTTTCTAAATATGGTTTATTATTAAAAAGAATTCCTAAATCTTCTGTACCTGTGCTATTCTCTTTGATAGGATTATTTAATAATTATCATTCTTTTTGTAAGTTATTATAACACAATGATCCAGCATCAACATTTTAGTAATTTTTATCATTTTGTAGAGCTGTACTTAGTGTTGGTAAGATGGGCTTGAACTCTCAATCGTGTTTCTTATGGCTACGCAAAACTCTATCCTATTTTTGCAAATATTAGTGATCTTCTTGTTCACTTCCACTTTTGAAATCCTTTTTTTACACATCTGCTTTATCTATTCTGTGCCAGGCCATCCCAGAATATGATGTTTGAGCACCTTCCCCATTTCCCATTAAAATTCACCTTTACCTAGTATGGTCAATAAACTATAGCAACAAGGCTTCTACTTTCATAAAATTATCATTTAAGCTAACACAAAAATTTCTCCCTTATCCCTACAAACAATTGGAAACGCTGAATAATATGGATAAATTATCTGAGTTCTCATGAAAGACAAGAATACTTCTAGTGATATAAACAGAGAGGGTACAGAAGCTAGGGTTAGGAGAAAAACTACCCCTGTGGTTGCTTTGGTGGTATGAGTTACAACAAATCTTAACCAGCAAAGGGCTGCCAGTAAGTGGAGGTAGTATTAGACACACTGAGACCACCAACTGCAGAAGGAAAAAAATTAAAAACTTCTCTCTGCTGTGACTTAAGGCAAGAAAAAATGTCTTCCTTTGAGAAATCAAAATCTTCAAGACCTGAAATTTGTAATATGGTGTATTAATACTGCTCCTTTTTTTTGCTGCAAAAATCTGCAGTCCAAGAGATTAACAACAATCAAAAAAATGTCTAATTCAGTAATATGGCTGGAAACATGTAATTCTACTCTAGGGCCCCTTTCTTAAAGTCCAGACTGTATGGGATTTCATAAGGAAAAAAATAATACAAGCCTTGCAAATAATAGTTTGCAGTTAAAAATAAATTATAGTATTGTCTTGGCTATTCGAGGTTTTTTCTGTCTTGTAATTTTTTGTTGAAAGCTGGATATGGCGTATCAGATAATAGAAACAAAGCAAACAAGGCTTTGGTGTGAGTTGTGATGTCCATCTAGCTAGGAGTTGGAGTGTGTTTAATGTTTTCTATAGATGTCAGAGACTTCAAATTCTTCTAGTACCCTTGTTTTTGTTTGGGCTTCTCTACAAACTCCTCCTTAAGTAGTCTATGTCTTGAGGCTCTTTCAACTGTAACCTGCTGTTCCGGTATTTGATCCCATGAGATCTGGTGGACTTCCTGAATGAAAAGCCTACAGAAGTTCCCTCTCCCAAGATGGTAGCCCCAAGGACTTTCTTACTCTCAGACTAGTCTACGTTCAGCCTCTAGCAATTTGTCAAAACACTGTTAAGTATTCCCATAAGTTTACAGATTCAGCAGCTTCTGCTTCTAGTAAATAGACCTCACTCTGATTCCATTTGCCTGCCTCTCAAGATTTGGGGGTGACAGTTTGCCCTGTAACTTCAATTTTCTTGTGGACCCAAGAAAAGTCATGGATTATTTCAGTTTGTTCAGCATTTTAGTTATCGTAAAGAGAGTGATGACTCTCAACCTCTTTAGATGTTGGAGTTGAAACTGGAAGCAGCAGGACATTTTGGCATAAATTATTTAATGGGGTCATTGTTGACTCTGGAGATATTTTAACATTGCTGCATCAAAAGATAAAAGCACTCTACCTTCTTATCAAATGATATATGCCATGCACACCTCTGAGCTCACCCCTAACCTTATCTTATCCCTAACTTCCCATTTCAAATGGAAGGGAACGTGAAAAGGGGGCTCTGTTTCACCCATTATTTGATGATCAAAACGTTGATGATTACAAAATGGCCACAGTAAAGTGGTGGTATCAAAACATCATTTATCCAGAAATCAAAAATGAGGAAGAAAGGCTCAAATTTAAATATCGCAATCCAGTATGTCTTTTAGTGGAAACATGAATTGGTTAAGATATTGAATTCTTGCCTTCTCCATCTTCATCCCAAATTTCCACTTTCCTTGCTCCTTTACCATTTAATCACCTGAGCCCATCTCCTCTCTAGTCTGACCCGCACAACTGTCAAGTCTCCAGCTGAGACACAGTATTACACAAGCCTCATGCTGGAGCAGGTGTGCTCTTACCAATAAAAATCAAGCAAGTCCCTTGACATGGGTTTCTAGTAACATAATCATAAAGATTACTCAGACTTATTCAGCATTTACTAAGCCCAGAAATTGTGATACTTGCTTTACATGTAGCTTGTATCACTTATTCCTCACTATTACCCTTTGAAGTCAGAAACTATGGATCAGAGAAAATAAAGTGACTTGATCGGGTCATACACTTAGCTTACAGTGACAGCAAGATGCAAACTGAAATCTGTCCGTGACTTAGTCTGGTGCTTTCCCTAGTCTGATCCTCTCAGAGGCAGGACATAAGCATGTAATAAATACCACAGGGCTCTTGTTTCTACCTTGAGGACAGCTGTTTGCAAGTCCAAATTAGGCAGCTAATCTATCAGTTAGCCTGGATATAGCCCTAGTCCCCCAGTAGCTGTAAGTCCAGAAGGCTGAAACCTTCCACTCACTATGTGTAGTCACATATTTATTATGTGGCCCTGATATAGCAAAAATGTTGATTGGAAAAGTAAATAAATGAACAAGCCAATAACTTCATGCACCTAATGAATGAATAAATGAATGAATGAACCAACACTCAGTATGATGATTTAAGCAACAGGAAGAACCCTTTCTAGGCTTCACAGGGTTCTGGGATCTTCACAGAGCGTAAGTCCCAGTGGGCAGGGACCATACTGGTACATTCATCCCTTTGTTACCAGTGACATAGTATATGCCTGGCATTTATTATTGTACATTTACATAGTGAACTTACTATACATGTTTGTTTTTTGATGCACTGACTTTTCAATTCCTTCAAGAACAAATGGCTGTATGCCCTAGACAATGACTGACGGTGGTTCCCTTCCTTAGCCTGTGGCTGTTTCTGGATAACTCCCCTTATCCCTCCTTACTTCCTCTTCCCATTACACATGAATTCATTGTTACAAGCACCATTCTTCACCCACTACTCCACACCTGACTAATTCCTGACTCTGCTTAATGTGCCAGTACATACAGAGTAAACAAAGAAACACTGGGTAGGACCTGTTTGAATTAGAATCCTGTCTTGTCACCACTGGGACAGATTTAGAGACCGTCTCCTTTCAGAGATGAGAATAAGAAAGGGTCACCTAGTGGCATCCCACACAGACAGGCTCAGGGCCCACCTCCCCTGCCTATCAGTCCACAGGACGGCCCACAGCACGGCCACTTTATACTTGCCTTTGCAAGTTCATACTGGCCCCATCAGAGCAAAGATGGTAACTAAATATTAAACCCACAATGCATCATTATCTGGCTTTTTTTGATTTTTTTTTTTTTTTTTATTAATAATGCAAGTAGAAGGAGAAAACATCCAAAAACCCCCATGCAAGGCTCACCATCACCACCTCCTGGCCCACCGCTGGCAATGAACCCAAGCACAGGTCACTGTGATGGCATGAATGAAAACTGCTGAGAGGAGGGGTGGGCTTCTGGAGTTGGGAGGGCCTCCCCAACCCCCACCCCTACCTTGCTCCAGCACCTGGAAAGCTGAGTTACGGCGTGAAGAAGAGGTATTCACCTCTACAGCCCTGTGTTTAAAAAGAAAAAACTCATAGAACTTGGACTTTAATCATAAAGATCATTTTACTAAAGTGTATTTTTAAAAGGCTGTGAAATATTATGCAACGTTTGCATGGTTTAATTATGAGTTTAGAAAAGCCTAGCACCACTTTTTCCCTACAGTAAAACATGACAGAGCATGAATCACGGCAGAACACTTTATGCTTAGTGTGGTTTTAGACATGGGGTTAGGGGTGCTAGGCTGTCTACACAACCAGGCATGAATTATTACACTGCAGTTCACACCCCGCAGGGCTTAATGACAATTATAAAACCTCTTTTGTTTGCTTCTTAAATGATTAAAATATTTGAGTACTATACATTCACTTAGTAAACATGTGTATCTAGGATATACACATGACTTATAGAAACTAAGTATGTGATTTTCCTTTCACTTGGAGCAAAATGCTTGAAGTAGCAAGGGAATTCTGAGCAGTCTGCTGGTTCTGCCTCCTTTCAGTTATTGAAAACATTGTCAGCTGTCAGAAGATACGGAACCTTCAGCTGTATTTGAACGTTTATTTTCTGCTGAGTTCAAAATGGACCAGCTCCCTTATTCATTGCCATCTCTTGAAATCCTCTAAAATTTGGAATGAAAATGAAGACTTTTTAAAATATTAGATTTCAACAATCCAAGTTAAAATATTTGCCCAGAAACTGTCAGATTTTTCAAACTTAAAAATCTAGCTGTTTTCAAGGAGAAAAAAAATTAAAAGAAATGCATCCATCTGAGCTGGAGAGGCCGTTAGGTCAAGACTGGCGAGGAAGACGTAGGTCTCTAGATGTCTGATGCTGTTGTCCACTGTGGCAACTTCAAAGAGATAAACAGAAAGGCAAACTTTACCTGCTGGAAATAAAAACCCCAGAGGGGCCAGATCTGAATATTTTACAGTGAGTAGGATGTTCATTCCTTTATGTCGTGGCCTATATAAACCTTACACTGGGTATTTTCTCAAGACACCTGCTCTTCCTACATTGTTACTCCCATGATCGTGAAGCTCTGGCTGTGGAGACCCTTAGTAGTCATGGTGGCGTGCTGTTATCTCTGTCCACAGAGAAGCTGAAACACAAAGAAAAAATTAGTGTGTACCTCTAAAGAAACATCAAACTCTTGTTTACTGAGAAAGTGTCTCGTTTACATTGCCTTATACATTTTTCCAAAGAACAGAGGTGGGTGCCCCCACCCTCGTTTCCATCTGCAAACAGTATGATGCTTTTGAACACTGAGCCTCCTGTGAACTCTGGAGTCAAATGTACAAAATCCATTTTGTCTAAATATTTTGAAGTCAGGCTTTTATCTCCTCTAGCCGATGCCTCTTACAACAGCAATCTGTAACATACTTGCTCAAAAAGATGACCTTTAAAAGTCGCAAACTTAAAGTTTTGAAAAGGAGCAAGAGGACTGCGTGGATACAGCCAGGCCTACGACTTAGTTTGTGAATGAGTTTTGGGTCTCATCGCCAGTCTCTCAGCCAGCCCTTCTTTCCTATCATCCTTAGGGGAGAATTCACCTAAATAGAAAATACGAACACACCGAAGAACTATTTTTGCCAAAGGTACAAAAAAAAAAAAAATCCCCAAACTCTATATTCTCTCTGCTTACTGAACACAGGTAGGCAGGCGATCACTCCCTTGAGTTTATAAAATGTTTTTGGTGATGATAACTGTAACTATTAGTAAAGCTGAAACAGTCTGAGTAGTTATATTACACTTGACTCATCAAGTCCAACAGTCTAACAATCTGAACACTTAACGCTTCTCTCATGAAAGCATCATCCACTCCTCTCATTATTCTTAGGGCAACTAAGTAAACTCTTTGGAAGGAAGAGTTAGTTATCAGATGAAAATCTCCAAGGAAAAATAAACAATATTCCCTCATCTTTGGGGGAGAAACCATCCCACAGAGAAAGACACCTGGACTTACACAGGCTTATCCAACACTGGTCACACATGTACATACATGTGTAACATTTTAACAAAGGTTACTAATTTCTTATTGAAAGACTTTTTATTTCTTAAATCCCAACACATTGTACATAAAATTGACCTCCCTGATTCTCTACAGATACAAGGCAGATCCAGCCGTCCCCACCATGGTCCTACGATCAGTCCTACCAGTACCTGGGATCGATCGCCTCTCCTTCTGTGCACCCAGCAACGCCCATCTCACCTGGGCGTGCCAGTGGCATGACAACCCTCTCTGCAGAACTTTCCAGTCGACTCTCAAGTAAGCTGCTTGAAAATACATTCTTTGCAGCCGAGCTGAAATGGAAGGTTCAGGAGACTAGAGGAGATGGGTGAAGGAGTTGACAGAACATTATTAAATTGAATAAAACATAGTTTATAGACAAAGCTACCTATCTCTATGCTAAGTCCTATGCCCACAAACTGATTTTTTTTGTGACACTCAGAGGCAGAGTTTATGGATGTGGACGCAGAAGTGGCTTGGAGAAGTTGATTCCTTGGGCATTTGGGGGTTGCTCACATTTGGTAGGAAGGCTAGTATCTGAAGGGTTAATACTATAAAGCCAAAGTAGTTACCTTCCAGAATTCCAACTGAATTCTGAACTGATGGGACTGGTCCATCTGGTGATGACGAGTTTTTACAGATCTCTTAAACAGCACACAGGGGTACACGTGGAATGAGAAGTAAATCCTGTGGTCCCTTGGTACCCATGGGGGACTGGTTCCAGGATCTCCCACAAATACCAAACACAATGATGCTCAAGTCCCCTCTATCTAATGGTATAATGTTTGTTTATCACATGAGGACTTCCTCCTGTATACTCTAAATCATCTCTAGATTACCTATTATACCTAATGCGGTGTCAAATGCTATGTAAATAGTCGTTAGACTATATTAAGGCATGATGACAAGGGGAAAGTCTGCACATGTTCAGTACAGATAACAACCAGCTTTCTTCCCAAGTATTTTCAATCCGTGGTTTCTAAATCCATGGATACAGAACTCTGGATACAGAGGGCCAACTCTATACCCCAAATTTCTAACTGCAAGCTATTCATCCCAAGGTTAGAGGAATAACGTCAAAAGCTCAGGTGTCATGGTTAGCATAATTGTTGTTAATACGACCTCATTAAATATTAGTCATTTAACCTGTGAGCCCTTTGGGCTTGGCGCTCACCTTTGCTCGTGGGCAGGGAAGTCAGAGTTATAGAGAAAAATTCCTTTGTTGAAGGCAAAAGAAGAAACGTAGTGTTTGGGGCTTTGAAATTGGAGCTGGCCCAAACTGTGAAATACTTCACAGAACCTCAGCATTATGATGCCTGCAAACACACTTGCATGTGCATGGGGGGAAGGGCAGCGGGCTTTGCTTTTCAGCTCTTGGGATCAGATTATAGCAGATTAGGGGGCAGTCAAAGGGGCAAAGAAGTCACATCTGCCATTTTACATGTTGTGTGATGTTGTTTTTTCCAGACAAGTGTGATTCCTTGAGGTTTCACCAGACACCTTAGCTGCTGCTTAC
The DNA here is from genome assembly GCA_963574575.1 of Galagoides demidoff. Classification (NCBI taxonomy): domain Eukaryota; kingdom Metazoa; phylum Chordata; class Mammalia; order Primates; family Galagidae; genus Galagoides; species Galagoides demidoff. The sequence continues at coordinate 10,896 of CAUYQV010093008.1, read as the reverse complement.
AGCTTCGTAGAATGCCGTCCCAGAGCTGCTTACTAGTTTTTCTTTTTGTTGTTGTTGTGGTTTTGGCTGGGGCTGGGTTTGAACCCACCACCTCTGGTATATGGGGCCGGTGCCCTATTCCTTGAGCCATAGGCGCCACTGGAGAGCTGTTCACTACTGACATTTTGGGCCCAATAATGCCTTGCTGTGGGAGCCCATCCTGTGCATTGTAGAAGATTTAGCAGCATCTTGGTGGTGGCCTCTAGATGCAAGAGGCCAAAATCAGCACCCACCTCCCAGTTGTGACAATCAAGTGTCTCTGGACATTGCCACATGTCCCTTGAGGGGCAAAACGGCCCTCAGTTGAGAACCACTGCCTTTTGCCTTTTGTATTCTTGGGTGCTGTAGTTAAACAGGAAAGCCCACTCAGGTGCTCAGTGTCCATATTAGTTTGGGACATGAATGCCAACATTTTCATGGCACCTCCTAGTCTAAGGAGTTGCGAGAGTAGCACAGGTACTATGGCATCAGTTCAACTTGTGGTTTCTAGAAGCCTGTTGCTCAGGAACAGAGTTGGACTCCAAAGGCACTTGCCAGTTTTTACTGCGTCTTCTCAGCAGCACGCTCTGCCTGCTGGCTATGGTCTACCTCTGAAACAGTTCTCTTTGGAAATGTCCCTGCTGTGGGCCTGTCCCTGAGTTGGTCACCACCTACAAGCAGCACCTTATAGTCTGAGAACTGTTGGGGCCAGCTCCTCCTGTTGACCAGTGTTCAGATGTCAGGGTGACTTTTTTCAAAGGAATGAGTAACATGTGTATCCCAAAATCCCGTATCACGGTTATACTTCTGAATAATCTGGACTTCAATCCCCCGAGGAGTAAGGAAGGACATTTTATGGCAAGGAAGTGTGAAGTAGATAAAACCCATGTCCGTTTCACCACCCAAGAATGATCCTCTGCTGTCTGGGAGGGAGGACCAGAGAATTCCAGAGAACAGCACGGGAGACTGCTCTTCAACTTGGCAGAACTCCCTCTGAGAAATCAAGCCTGGAGCACAGGCCTGAAAAGTGTTGTCATAAACCTGGAGGCAGGAGGGGGTTGGGACATAAAAGGGAAGTGGCTGCCTGGCCGCCAGCTTTGAGAACCTGACACTGCTCTGTGGCTGCTTTACCTTTTAATCCTGTTCAGCAGCTCTGTGTGCTGCCCCTCTCCCCGCCCCCAGCCCCACCTGGGCTTCCTTCTGCACTGGGACTTGGGCTCTGTCTGTCTCTCTCTCTATCCTTTGCAGACAAACTCCACACCTTGTCTGAAAAGAGTTGTCATCTAAAGGTTTACTTTTCTTTTTTTTTTTTTCCTTCTTTAAAAAAATTAGCATTTAGCTGCCAAACTGGGCGACAGACAGCATGCATTAATCTGAGTCATGCAAAAGATCCTTTTAAGGCAGCCATTATCTGCTCAGGTTGTTTAATCCTTTGGGGCCAGTGGGAGGGGCCCTGGAGTGGGGCTGCTTTCATCCACGTCAAGCTGCAAAGTAAAGACTTGAGCTGTCATAGCAAATATTTAGCCCCATCAAGGGGGAAACATGTCCAACCAAAATACCTGAACCTCCTAATCCCCAGATTTCCTACTTTTCAAAAACTCCCTGTGAAGATCAAGGGTCTACCCCTCTGCCCATGCTGCTACTGAGTAAGGGGGCATCAGGCCAGCCAAAAGGATACATGAGCTCTGTCCAGATGAGTGAATTGTGCATTACCAATGGGTTTTAATAAGGGATGTCAGACAAGAAATAAAACTGAAAACCAATATTTGAATAGATCATTTGAATCAGAGCATATCTAGAGGACCTAAGTTGTTTTGTTATCAAAATGTGTATAAGAAGATAATTTGACCAAATGAAAGACCTTCTGTAGTCTGATGTTGTTCAAGTGTAGATAGAATAATAATCATAGGCAATGTTTCAGATCTTTCAGATGTTCTGTCCCCAAGTCAAAGAACTATTTTCCCTGACAGCTGAGACCATAACATCATTCCAGTACTTTCACCCATGACAAATCATGGGCTCACTCTGGATTCCAGTAACTTGGTACCATCACCACATCACCATGTCGTAGCTGGAACACACTGGCAGAGCATGTCCAGACACTGCTGTGAAACAGGGTGACCTTTCATTCATTTTCCAGTGGATTCACCTTTTTGTCTCAGGGCAAATGAAGCAAGAGAAATAATGGGCAGAGTCATTTACTTGTGTCCAGAGGATTGCATCAGATGACAACAAATTGATTGTATTTGCCTAATGCTTTTCCTCCTACCTCGGCTTCTCCCCAGACCATATAAATCTAACTGGAAAAATGGAGTAAAGCTTCCTGTTAACTCTCAAATATGTCACAGCTCTCCATGTAAGTGAAAACAAGTGACACACAGCTTGCTCCCAGATGGCCCCAGCAAGGGGGCAGGGATGAACCCTGTGGAATGAGGTGTGGCCTGGCTTAAGAGTGAGCTAGAGAGTGGCCAAGGAAGGGCAGCCCCAGAACCACTGTCAGTTTACAACTTTCTCCCTGCCCACATGTCTGACTCTCTTTGAAAAGACTAACAGGAGTGTTTGTTTGAAAGTCAGACTCCTGGTTTCCTCATTAGTGGAGGGATTTGCTACAGACTTCGGTTGTTTCTGTAAACTTTAATTACCTCTCTGATGAGAAGTATAGCCCCTCATCACATTCACCCCAAATGTACAGAAGAGTTCATTTCTGCAAAATGTGCTAGAGCAATAAAAGACCATTAGAGGGCAGGAGGGGGATGGGGGGGTAAGGGAACACACCACACTAGCTCTCCCTGCTGAAATATGAGGAAGTTGATCAACTGCCGATGCCTTCCAAAAACAGACTAATCCACCCTGGTAGCTTTCCTTTCAGAGTAAGCTTTTGGATCTGTCAAGTTTCTCTTTCAGCCAGAACTCAAAAGAAGACAGGCCACATGCCATCTGAGCTTAAGAGTTATTTTATATGTTGATTTGAGAACTTCAAATTTTAAAACACAGAATTCTCATGCTTCTGCTATTTGTTGCTATCCCTGGATTTACTGATATAAAGATTCTAGTCCTAGCCTGGTCATTTAATGACTAATTCTGAGGAACTAACACTACCCCACAACACCATCCTACTTCTGCAGTGGTGGTTCTCAGATAGGGGTGACTTGCCCTCAGAATGTCTGGCAATGTTTGGAGACATTTTTTGGTTGTCACAATAAGATAAAGGGGATGCTGCTGACTTCGAGTGAGTAAAGCCCAGAGATGCTGCCAAACATCTTACAATGCACAAGACAGTCCCCCTAATACTCTAACAAATAATTATGTGGCCCCAGTTGTCAATAGTGCACTGTCAGGAAACTCCAATCTATAGGACACAGGGTATCTTGGCACCCAATCCTTCCAGCAGTTCCCAAGGGCATCTGTAGGTAAGAAAAACTCAGAAGGGGACAGTGAGTCACAGGACTGCCAAAGACAGTTTATGAAACTGTCAATGCACAATCCTAACAAAATGAATTGTATAACCCAAGCTTTGTCACTCCTGGTGAAATTTCAACATGTACCAAAAATGGAGTAGATAATTCAAGGTCCTATTTCCATTCATGTTAACAAACCAGTGAAGCACGTAGTAGAGAATACCAGCTGGAACTGAGGCTGTACTTTTTCTAAAAATGTGTCTTTTCTAAAAAAGTAGTCTAAAGGAAGATACAGGGAGAGAGAAGAGAAGCAATGATATTTATAGACATTCACTCCACAGTCACTACTGTGCCACACATTAGGTTAAATAAGAGGAAATGACCAATTTTTGAACTGTTCAAGATCTATAAAAATGGCAATTTTCTATGACTTAACTTAAATATTATGTGCAATGTATGATACTATTAAATATTGTTAGAATACAATATATATTATGTATAATACATTGTATGAATAACATTACATTAGTAATTATTATACAGTGTTGTAAGTTATCATATATTATGTTACTATCACAGATTACATTATCATTGATATATTAGTACATTGATTAAATAGAGGGTTGGCAAACTTTTTTCTTTAAAGAGCCAGAGAATAAATATTTTAGGTTTTGTGGGCCCTATGGTCTCTGTCATGACCACTCAACTTTACAATGGTAGCTCAAAAGCAGCCAAAGCAATACATAAAGTAATGAGTCTATTTTCCAACATATGTATAGACAATGAAATTTCAATTTCCTATAGTTTTCACATCAGGAAATTGGACTTTTTTTTCAGTTATTTAAAAAAATTAAAACTCAGGCTGTGCTGTGGCTCAAAGGAGTAGGGCACCGGCCCCATATACCAAAGATGGCAGGTATAAACCCAGCCCCAGCCAAAAAAAAAACTCATTCTTACCTCCTGGAAAACACAAAAATTGGCAGCAGCTAGATTAGGCTGGCAGACTGCAGTGTGCCAACTCATGGAATATATCAGTATTTGATTTATATGACATGTATTATAGTGTATCTAGGCATATTATATCTATACCATATACTACACAGTATATTTCATGTATCATATGTCATATTTCCTTACATGATAATCTATGTTACTATTTTGCACTGCTCTACAGTATCATACCATCCTTCTGGGCAGGAGCATTCTGGGTGGTCCCCCATTTGGAGGGGCAGCAACATTCTGAGTAGACCCCCACATTTCAGGGTGGCAGCATTATTGGTAGCCCGCCATGTTCTTGAATGGTTAGCATTCTGGGTAGCCCCCAACTTCGAGGGTAGTGGCATTCTGGGTAGTACCCATCTTGTGGGGGGCAGGATCCTGGGTAGCCCCACATGTTCTTGGGCAGTGGCATTATGGGTAGTCCCCCATCTTCATCAGAGACAGTATTCTAGGTACCCCTTCACATTCTAAGAAGGGAGCATTCCTAGAATGTGGGTAGGGCCCCATGTTCTTGGTGGCAGCATTCTCTGGGTAGTCGCCCATCTTCCCAGGAGAGGGTATTCTGCCTAATCTCCAGCATTCTAAGAAGGGAGTACTATGGGTAGGCCGATATGCTCTTGGGCTGGGGCTTTCTGGGTAGCCTCCCATCTCTTGGGACAGGGGCATTCTGGGTAGCTTCCCATCTCTTGGGGCAGGGGCATTCTGGGTAGTTCCCCCATCTCTTGGGCATTGGCATTCTGGGTAGTCCCCCATCTTTTGGGGCCAGGGGCATTCGGAGTGGCACTCCCGCGGGCTAGTGGAAGCACCAATCCTCCCCTGCACACGACTGACCAGTATTTTCTCGCCTGCCCCGCAGCCGCGCCTGACCTGACAGCCTTCGGCGACCCGCGCCAGTTCCCCGCGCTGCCCTCCATCTCAGACCCTCGCATGCACTACCCCGGCGCCTTCACCTACTCCCCGACGCCCGTCACCTCGGCCATCGGCATCGGCATGTCGGCCATGAGCTCGGCCACGCGCTACCACACGTACCTGCCGCCGCCCTACCCCGGCTCGTCGCAGGCGCAGGGCGGCCCCTTCCAGGCCAGCTCGCCCTACCTGTACTACGGCGCCTCGGCCGGCTCCTACCAGTTCTCCATGGTGGGCGGCGAGCGCTCGCCGCCGCGCATCCTGCCGCCCTGCACCAACGCCTCCACGGGCTCGGCGCTACTCAACCCCAGCCTGCCGACCCAGAGCGACGTGGTGGAGGCCGAGGGCAGCCACAGCAACTCGCCCACCAACATGGCGCCCTCCGCGCGCCTCGAGGAGGCCGTGTGGCGGCCGTACTGAGCGGGCCTCGCCGGCCCGGCCGCTGGACGTGGTCAGGAGCCTCCTACGGCCGGGCCGGCCGCCGCCCCATCCGCCCGGCCGCCGCCCCCGCGCAGCCCGCGCCCTTCGCCCTCGCTGTTGGCCTGTCGCAGTTTCCAACCTGACCCGACTCGAGGGTGTCCGCGAGACCACCGCCGCGCCCACACGTTCTAAAGCAAACAGGAAGATTCCCAGGAGGAAACTGTGAATGCTTCTGATTTAGCAATGCTGTGAATAAAAGAAAGATTTTATACCCTTGACTTCACTTTTTAACGAAGTTGTTTATTCCAAAGAGTGTGGAATTTGAGTTTGGGGACGGGGGAATGCAACTCATCCTGCATCTGATTCTTACTAATTTTCTTTTCCGCACCTTATAAATTGCAAAATGCGTATTTGCATTTGGGTGGTTTTTATTTTTATATATATCTATAAATTTGAGCTTGCTTCTTTCTTGCTTTGACAATTGAAAGAAATATGATTCCCTTTTCTATAAGTTTTATTTAACTTTTCTTTTGGACTTTTGTGTAGTTGTTTTTTTGTTTTTTTTTTTGAGAAACAGCTATAGCTTTGGGTCATTTTTAACTACTGTATTCCCACAAGGAATCCCTGGATATTTATGTATCTTGATGTTCAGACATTTACTTATGTGTTGATACTTTTTTAATTATTTAAATGTACTTATATTAAGAAAAATATCAAGTACTACATTTTTTTTTTTGGTTTGTTTTTTGATAGTAGCCAAAGTTAAATGTATCACTTTGAAGAAGGCTGGAAAAAAAAAAAAGGATGGTTAATGTGATCACTTGGTTATCCAGAAGTATTGTTTACATTAAACTCCCTTTCATGTTAAACAAGTTGGTAGCTAATGAAGCAATGTTTTTAACAGGATATTTAAACACTGAGGGCCACTTCAAGGATCAAAATTATGGCATTTTCTACTAGGCTCAACAAAGTTCTAATATCTGGCTCTCCCTTCAAACAGAGAAGGCCAAATCTGGTCCCCAAGGGTTCAGGCGGGTGCCAGTGATTACACCTTTGGAGAGGATTTAATTTCTACCTGGGGATTTGCTCACTCCGTGGCCTTGTGATAATTTCATGTATGCTTTGTAACAACACATCCAATGTAAATTGTGTAGAGGAACATCATTTACATAGGAATCAAGCGAATGAATTTAGGGGCTGCAGTTGTGGCAATGTGCAATCCACCAGAAGCAGGCCTGAAGGAGCCAATTTCTCTCTGTATGCCTAAGTGGAGACACTTGGGAGAACAGCGTCCCACCTGTCCTGGACCCAAATCCCATGTTCTCACTCAACACCATCTTCGTGTTGCTTATACCGGGCTGAGCCCTACCCTATGGGGTGTGTGCACTTTTACCTGTGCACCAGCATGACAGGAAAGATCCATGTCACTGCTGTCCATGGCTATAATTCAAAGGTATCTAATGTCACTGTAAATTTTTATGGCACTATTTTTATTGGCAGATTCGGTCAGAATGCAGTTGTTGTACAACTCATAAATACTGCTGATTTTGACATATGTGTGCTCAAAATGATCTGGTTGTTATTTAATGTACCTCTTAAAAATTAGTTGAAAGAATTTCAGGTCAACTCTGAAGAGTATTTGAAAGCAGGACTTCAGATCAGTGTTTAATTTTTATATTATAAATTTAAACAATCAAATTAGACAAATCTTTGGCTGCAGGCAGCAAAACAGCTGGACTTATTTAAAACAACTTGTTTTTTTGAATTTTCTTATATATATATATATATATAGATTATTTGTTTTACACAGATGCAGTAGCACTTTGATAAGAGTTAAAGAATAAAGCCGCTTGTGTTGTCAAGGCGTTCTTATCTAGAGAAGAGCTATAGAAGATCTTGGAAAAACTCAGAATATATTTATTTTCATCTGAGACATAACTCTCTCCACAATTCAGTTTCATATGTTATTCAATATCACATTTTTGCAGCTAAATTACCATCAAATCACAGAAAAATTAAAAATTTAATTTCCAAAAAGGACCATTAGCCCATTTCCCAAAAAAATGAACTTAAATATTCTTTCCAGCACACATTGCCATATCTGACCTGAGAAAATGCTGGGGGAAAATGAAGGAAGACGTTTCTATTTTTCAGTTCAATTCTGGTACCTGAAGACATTCTAACTGAAAACCAGCCTAGCGCCCCACGAGGGAAATCAGATCATCTTTCACATTGAACCTTCACTCTTGAAGCTATGTATGGAGACAGCTTGTCACTTTGTTGTAGACTCACTGGTTTGGTCATTCAGAGCTTCACAGGCTCTTACTAGCATATATGGTATTGAATTGTTTCAGAAAAAAAAGTCAAACCTTAGCTATTTTGGAGCTTGGTTTCAGTAAATTTTATTTCCCTGGAGGAACTGTGTTTGTTGCCTTTAGCATTCTTTTTGAATGAAGGTGTTTTTTTTTATTCCTTGCCTTAAGGTAAATTAAGATATTCATGAGACCTTCAAGTTGATCATATAATAATTGGATGTATCTGGGAGCACTGGTCCAAGAGAAGAAAGATTGAATTAGCTACTTCTTCTGCTTAGTCATACCTTATTTATGATTTTAACATGGACACATATTTCAGTTCTTTCTGTTTTTCTCAATATCTAAAATACATTTCTCCCTCTCTGCCTCCCAATATCTCCCTCCTTTGCTCTCCCGCTCCCGCCTTCACACCCCACTTTCTCCATCCTCCATTCTCCCACATTCTGTTAAGGAGATAGCATATACCCCCACCCCAATACCCAATGTCCACAACACAAGATCAGTTCTTCTCGCTTTGCATAAAGGAACATGGTGAGCCAGCCTTTCTCCTACATAGGTTTCTTCCAGCAGAACAGGCATCGCCAACCTTTTTGGAACTGCTTGATCCCAAATGCAGCGACAAAAACCTTCCCGGGCAAATTACAATCAGTGAGTAAATAGCCTTTCTGCTGCTGAGGGTTTCTGTGCAGACAAACAGAAATGCTCTGATTGGAAAGGAAATGAATGGTTTCACTCAAATGTCCTGCAATTTAGGATTGAGATTTCTGTCTTGAAATACCTGTTTCCTTGGGACATTCCGTCCTGGTGATTTTTATTTTTGGTGGTTTTTATTTTGGGAGGAATGACATGTTTGGGGTCCTTTTATACATAAAAATTGGTTTTTCAGTAATCTCAGAAAATATTTTTTACATCTGAACAAAATGCCTTTTTGTTTACCCTAGCATACACATTTGTTTGGGGTTTTTTGTTTGTTTGTTGGGAATTTTTTTTCTCCCTTTTAGCCAGGTCAGTATTGATGAGGCTGACTGTTGGCTTTGTTTTTTTTTTTTTTCCCAGAAGAGTTGCATCAACAAAATTAATTGTATTTATGTATGTAAATAGATTTTAAGCTTCATTATAAAATATTGTTAATGCATATAATAACTTTTTTTCAATTTTTTTGTGTGTGTTTCTAAGGACCTTTTCTTATGTTTGCTAAATACCGTAGGAAAAAATTGCTTCTTTTTACGTTGTTTATTTTAGACTTAAAAACAAGCTACTTATTCACTTTTGTAAACCGCTAATAGCATGGCTCCAAGTTTTTTAAAAGTTCATTTTTTTGTTCTAGGGGAAATGAATGTGCAAAAAACAAAAAATATTGCTGGTTATTTGTGTTATTCTGGATGTATAAAAATCAATGGAAAAAAATAAATAAGTTTCCAAACTGAAATTATAATATAACACAGCTATCCAAAAAGCAACAGGAAACATAGTCATACTTAAATAAGCCCCCGAGTGTCTACTTGTGTGGCAATTATTAGGTCTTGTCACAAAGCATCCTGAACATTTCTACGTGGGTTTCAGTCTTGCTGGTACTAACATTATCAAACATTTCCCAAAGGAGAACTGTCAAACTTGTGTCTTAAACCAGATAAGATTTGAGGGACTACCCCAGAACCCCTCCCCACAACCTCCAAGGTGTTTCTAGACAGCACTGAAGAGCAGGCACTCCACTGTACAGTCAGGGCGGGCGCCACCCCTCCTCCGGGAGGATTCGTCATGCCCAGCCTGTGCAGGGCAGCTGGACTGCTGCTGCCCAGGAGCCATTGGAGCCTTACTTTCTTTGTACCACAGTTCCTTCTGTAAATCCAATGTTATAACGAGTGTGAACCGCAAATAAACAGCTTGACAAGTACATGACACCATATCAAATTGGTTTTGTCTTTCTCTGAGCTGGAGGCCGGGTTGTCAAGTGGAGCCCACTGCAACATGCTATGAAGGCACCTCTAACAAACAGCAGCAGGCTGAAGCTGTGCTAACTCCAGGCCATCTAGCACACCCTGGCTTCTGAGGGTAGAATGGCCAGGAAGGCCCAGGGTCCTGGGGGCTGCTGCTTCATCTATGAAGGAGCCCTGAAACATGTTCTTGTGCATGTTTTGTAAAAACTTTTTTTAAAAAAGAGGAAAACTAAAATTAAAATGAACTACATGAGATTAGCAAACACAAAGCGGAATGGCGTATGTTCACACTGGGGCCGGTTACTCCCATCTGCCTTCATTTCTGCCAATTATAGGAGTCAGGCTTGGGTAGTAGTTGGGACTTTTATAAAAGAAATTCTTCCTTCACTACACCTATGCAAAATATTGTTCATATTTCACTCTCAGGACTCTGTGTGTGTATGACCCAAGTCAACTTCCAACAACCACTGTCTAAAGCTTCTTTCACTTCTGTCACTGCCGTCTCATGGGACCTCATGACTGATCTTCAGTGGTCTTCAGGGTGACCATAGGAAATGGCAGGACCAAAGCAAGTGGGGTCAACAAGAAAGGATCTGACCCAGGAAGTAATGGCCGAGGGGTTGGAATGGGGGCGAGGTCGGGTTAGGCGTGGCCATGGCCGAGCTCAGAAACAAGACAACAGAGACGCTCCAGGTAGGTGTTTGATTGCCCCCATCCACAGCAGTTTTTGTGAACCAAACTTTAATGTCAAAGAGATTTTACGCCTTCTGACAAGGTCAAAGTATTTCAGAGGAGAAATCTAGGCCTGAAGAAGAAAATAACAACAAACATTTGCACTTTGACGCTGACCTTGATCAGATTTCTTCTCTGTAAAGTTATCCTCTTCCCCCTTTCTGTACTGTC